>CACRXP010000376.1:614267-629736 GCA_902702965.1 Spirometra erinaceieuropaei | reverse complement strand
TCACCATGAAGATCCGCGTGTACCGTGCATATGTTTGACCAGTCCTCCTCTAGGGTTGCGAATGCTGGATTGTGTGCGTGGGCGATGAGCGAAAACTGTAGATATTTGACGACCGCTGCCTTAGGCTATCCTTCGAGGAAAGCAGGTCGACTTCTCTTCAAATCGGGTAGTACGCACTCGTTGCAACAACATCACGATGGTATCCCAGGCCATCCGAGGAAGACGACCGAGGTGGCATGAGGGCGTTCCCCGTCGTCCGCCTCATGAGCCTTCGACCTGACTGCTTGGCCAGCCTCAAAACGTCAAAGGGAAGGCCAAATTAAAATCAGGGCGCACACAATTCGTCAGGGCAGAGGTGGTTATTCAGCCCCTGCCGCTGGAGAAGCGAATGCGTGGGACTGTCCAGATCGTCAAGCGTGCGAAGTTGAAATGCACGACATCATAGAAGCCGGCCAGATCAGTCGTGACCATAGCAGTGTCAAGGACAATAGTGGTTTCACTCAATATATTGAGTGAGGGCAGGGTAAGCACATACTCTTAACGCGTACTCGGTTGCGAGCGATGCCACATCGGCGGTTAGGATGTGGAGAAGGTACTCTACGACAGCATCACATACATGAAACTGGTGTGAGCGTCCCATACCATTGAATGTGGTAGTTGTCGCGTGTGTTGCGTGCGGTCTGGCGTCATCTTTCCAGACCTTGCTGCCTCAAAGGTCACTCACCCCTTGCAGGGAACCGTTCCAGACGCGCTGACCTGAAGGCACTCGACCGAATTCAGTTCGGACACAACTGCGTTCCCACGGCGTCGAGGCTACCCATGCGTCACTTGAACCTCCCTAAAGCCAGCAAAACAAGCCACTTGGACACCACCCCTCAGCAAATGCAACACACACCGATTGGAGACCACTTGAGCTTGGCCCATGAGCCTACAAAAGCGGCTGCCACCACTGTCTCGGGGACTGTCAGGCATGACTGGACGCAGTCAACACCAGCCCTGTCTTCGCCAGTGGCCACTGCCGCCTGAGAGGACAACTCCGGGTTCTGTGCCCGATAAACCTCTCATTCAGGTGCCTTCTGTCTTCTCCTACCAGCATTAGTCTTTGCTCTGATTACGATAGCGCTCAGACTACACAAACATACACTCACTCCGCCTAGCCGCTTGGTCACTACGTCTGGTCACAACACGCCTGATGCCCGCCCTCCCCTACATCGCTTTCTTCCATTTATCCGCCATAACCCGAATTGCGACCGGTCCCTCACGTCACACAATCATATCGAGCTGATTCAAAGAATGCAGGAAGACAGATGATGCAGTAGAACCAAACCATCTGTTATGTACTCTTGTGATTTTGGGTCGTAGAATTAACGATATCCGACGCTCAACTTCCCAGTAATTGCCGCCCTCCATGCCTTAAACGCTTCAGCTGACCGGACAGTGATACTTGGTTGCTAGGGTAACTTCGGTATTCGTGGCCGTTTGGCTGATTAACACCTTTGTAACCCCACAACGTAGGCTGCAACGGACGACGATACCGGCTCTTGTGTCCGCTTCCGGCGGCTACACCTTCCCTGTACGCCGGCAGAAGTCTAGAGCTAGCATTCCCCGCGCAGACGACCGTTGCAGAGGTACCGAGAAGGCTGGTCGCAAAGGCAAATCTCATGAAGACATGAGCACAAGAGGCAACAACAAACTACCTATTAGCTTAACCGGAGCCATGGACAGCTGCTTAGTCAGATTTGGGAACCGAAGCGACTGTTTTCAGCCATGTACAACGTCCCATCATTCATTTTCGACCGAAAGACCACCCGCGATGACGGTCTGGGACAGCCCTTGTGGTGGATGTGAGCTGCCGGCACTAAGTGGTAGCAGGACTTTCCCCCTAGACATCCTAACTTTGCACTTTTGGAGATATAACAATTACCCCCACCGGGGACACGTTCGTCTCCTATTTGCTGATAACACAACCTGCCACGTTACCTTTTGGACAGGTATTGGGGCAGGTACCTGCTATGCGGTTCCATTGCATACGACATGATTACTGGTAAGACTTCGACTTATTGCTCCGACACAACTATCCGCGCAGATGCCTTAAACTTATGGAACACCAACCATAAATCGAACCCGTGCTCTCTGGAGGGAGTCTTTAGGTATGCTTTAGAAACGTCCAAGTCAGACCGAAAAGGACACCGGCGATTGACTGGCGGTTCTCATCGGATGGTCGATTTCGGTTGCATATAACACAATGTTTGATCAACCTTTCGGCTGACCTGAATAACGTCACCGGCTCTGGCCCCTCTACCACTCAGTTTCTTTCCTTTGACAACTCCCGCGTCCATCATAAGTGACAACCTACAGTAACGTACGGATTCCTGATCCCATCCGCAAATCGCAAAGATCATTTCTTGTAAATCAAGATAACCGGCCTTCCCGTGCATGTTTTTGTTTGGCATTGTCATTTTTTGCATGCTCACCAGTTTTCATTATAATCATTATTGTATTATTCTTCTTTTGTGGCTTGCCTTGGTTCTGCTTTGCAGTTTCTCATGAGCGTAATGCTGTCGGTATTACACGAACGGTTAGAGGGCAAACAAACGTTCAACGATTTGCCGTAATCACAACTAAAATCCCAGGAACCTATTTCTTTGGCATTGTGTTGCTACATGACGCAGCGATATCGGGTTTCGCTTATCACTGTGTACCCCGGCGTTCCCCATGCGCTTTCTTATATATACTCCAGCACTCAATTTTCGGCTCTGTAATTTCCTCAGAAATGAACGAGCGATTTTGGAGTAAATCCCTAGGGATAAATCTCTTCAGGTCCGATGCGGAAGTCATATAAGAGCTGGAATCCGCCAACTTCAGGAGAATAACCACGAGTAGGCACTCAGTAGCTTACAAATGTCGAATCACTCTCCATACTGACGGCACCAGTCCATGTGATGTATTAATTGGCCTCAATCGCTCGTCCATGCAGGAAAATGTGCGCAATGAGACATTTAGTGCTCTCACCCACCCTGGCGTTCGTGTTACTCGGCTCGTCTCCAGCTATCGAGGCGGCAACCCTAAGGAGCATCTTCGCCGGTCGTTCGATACATATACTTGACGTTCTATCCCAGATGAGGGCGGGTAGTGGTTTACAGTTCGAAGTCGCCTCCATCCATTCGTTCCCGTGCCCAAAAGATTCCTAGTCTTACCTGGTACCCGGTCTTCCCTGATGCCGAGCCCTAAGTGCTCGTCCGCATAACTGGTTCTCGAGACAGCATCTCACCCTTCCAGCGGGTTGCTATTATCAGACGAGGAAGGCCAAATGAATCGCGTTCATCAACTTCGCCAGTGTAGGCGGTCGTTTGCGTCGGTCCCTTCATGATCTGAACAGCCTTATTATTGTTTCAAAAGACTCATCAAAGTCCATGCGTAAAGGGCTTGAGGCGTCATATTACGGTCCCTTCAGGGCTTTCGCTTCCGGTGACAGATGTCTCACCAGTGCACTCAGCGAGAAGGGAAATGATCTACACACTGACCGACTCAAATCTGAACACCGCCAGGCACTTCATTATCGGCAGACGTCTATCCCGCCGGCGACCACAGTCGCTCAACCGCCTGTCGTCTGCCAACCACAACTGTCCAGCCTTACCAGTATTGCTGAATGAGGATGATACGCATACGACGCGGAAAGGCAGCAAAGTGCATC
Organism: Spirometra erinaceieuropaei; assembly: GCA_902702965.1. Classification (NCBI taxonomy): domain Eukaryota; kingdom Metazoa; phylum Platyhelminthes; class Cestoda; order Diphyllobothriidea; family Diphyllobothriidae; genus Spirometra; species Spirometra erinaceieuropaei. The sequence goes on along the minus strand of CACRXP010000376.1, from coordinate 626,042 downwards.
CCGTTACCCAATTTGCGCACGTCCATTACTTTTAACACTGCAGGACTCGAGCTCCAGCTTCTGTCCAACTAGGGAGCACTGAGGAGACCCGTAACTCATCCTCCTCCACGCTCCTGATGGCGCTCCCTCGGAGCCTCTCTCTAAAATCAACCCTGCTCGTTTAGTCGCAGTTCGACCCTGCAGATCCCTACACATCCATTCCCTAGCGCATGTCATGTTTTGATAGAACAGCCTCCCAAGCTTCCAACTATCAGCGTTAAACGCACTGTAGCATCTGCTCCACCTTGACCACCACGTACACCGCATTTGCCGACCCCCCTTACTTCGTGAGACACTCGCACCGGTATTTTTCTTCAAACCCTCCGCCTGAAGCCATGCGTAAATGGCCAGTATCAACGGAAGCCCCTAAGTCGTCCACATGAGCCCAAACTTACCTCTTCCATCAAAAGCGCACTTAGATCTTCATTGGGGCTCGTTTTCTGGCTTTAAAAGCCACTTAAACAGCTTCCCAACTGACCTGGTCGTCAGCCGATTTCCCGTCCGTCCGGTATACGGCATCGCAGGTGTATACGAATCCATAAACCCAACCTGACGCGACGTGCACAGGCAAGGCATCCCTCGTTGTTTTGAACGAAAGGGCTTTTGCACAAATGGGAAATGTGAGCTCGGTTGCATCGTCACCCATTCACTGCTGAAACGGCAGCGCCCTCTGGCCACCTTCGAAACGTACGCACCTAATAGGTGCCAGCCAGAGGCCGTGAAAAGTGGTCACCTTAGGCTGCCTGACGAAACTCACGGGACCTAAACAAATTCCCCCGAGAAGCACACACTGCCACTAGTCTGGTCATGTGGTTTTCCGTTGAAGTCAGTAGCATCCATATGGAGCAATTGCGCAAAAATGGGGTCTGGACTTGACGACCCCATGGCGGGACACGGGAGTGGGAACCCAACCCTGGCCTCGAACAAAATTCCAGGGAGGGCAAGCATACCCGTACCCCAACCCTAGATGATTGGAGAACTACTGAGAGTTAATAACGGCCACCAGGACTCGGGTCTTGCGGCATAACTTTAGTTCTCTGGAGTCCGTATCTCAAATTCTACCCGGACGCCTCTTGCGTCCCGTTTTACGCTACCTACATCAGTTGGACTAGGGCTTTTGTCTGAAATAACTCTACCCCCGATCTCATTCTCTTTTTTTTTATCTGCTTCGTCAATTCGGTTGGTAGAGCTTTGAACTGTACCAGCGCTTATATTCGTCCAATGTGCCATTAATTTGGTCACTGGCACAAACGGTGACTGCTGAACGCAGGGTCATCTGTAATTCTGTCCACTGTGACCAGGAAAAGTATTACCACGGGTAGGCAGGAGTGGGTTTCCGGAAAATTTTTATTTGCATTGAAGTAAATCTACTGTTTTCAAACCAAGTTTTTGCCCAGCGTCCGACTCAATAACGCAACAATGGCGCTGGTTGCGTGGAGCATAGTTTTCTGACCACGGTGATTCCTCATTTGGCCTCTGTTGTCGGTCAGAGGGTCATATTCGATCCAGCAAGATGTTATTTGAAACTGCGTCCAGCTGGTTTCGAGTCGAACACCACCACTTGTCCGTGAGTCCACACTTTTGAGACTGCAAACAGAGGCACTGGGGGGCATGTGGGGGACACTAATCCACGCAGTTTGTTTGCCGGCCGAAACCCGGATGCTCTATTTCATCAGGCCCCAGGCCGGGATCCTCGCGGACGGTTGCATAGCAATAAGACCATAAACGAGGTTTTATCGAAAATGCAAGGAAAAGGCCAGGTTGTCATTTCTGAATTCATCTGGCGCTGGAGACGACCCACACTCAGGTCCAGAGAAGGGGCGACCTGGTACCTATCTACGAGTCAGTAGGGTTAATATGTTCCACCGCGGAGCAAGACGGTGGGGACCGGCGGCTCGCGCTCGGGGCCGGGGTACGGCTAGCCGACGACGAGATACGTGCTTCACTGACTCGTCTTGGTTGATAAACCTAGTCATGTCCTATCGTGTACCCTTTTAGGGCTGGAACTTCACCGTGCAGTTGAATTTCGATTGGACAGGGCCTACCTGTGGCCGCTAGGCACACAACTTCTAGCCGCCATTCCCACAAGCCTTTCCCTTAATTGGAAAGTAAGACGCGAAATGAATGTGTGGAAGCACGTTGCGGCATTGTGTTTGCAAAATGTAAGCAAGGACCACCGCAGCTCTGGGATCATATGCATGCCTTCTAGGCGCCGATGCCCCGTTGACTAAACCCCTCAACGTCTCCGCGTTTCGAAACCACGGCTCGGAACCTGTGCCATGCGGCGTGTGGACCGTCATTAAGATTGCAACTAGCACGCCCTAGGCCAAGGGAAGCGCTGCCCCGGGTGCTTGCTACAAGACACCATTGGAAAACATAGGAGAATCTAACAGCCTGCGCGGTTACGTTCATCCACATGCCTTCAGCTGTATGCTACCGATGCAAGAGTCAACAGTGGCTGCTCAAGCAGCCCGAAAACCAGACTGATGGCAGTCTGAACTACCGGGCGGTACGCACGAACCGGAGGCAGTTCAAGGAATGTTCGGAGGCGCACCTTTGCAGGCGTCCTTTGGCCACAGAGGAGGCGGACAAATTCTCCAGCTAAGCCGTCAGTGGGGACCACTCCTCTCGAAAACTGGAGTGCGGCGTGAACTTGACGCAGGCCGCGCTGCAGAAGCTGTAAATGACTGTTTATCCCTAACCAAAGATGAAAATATCACCACTGTCTCTCGAACGCAGTGGTATCTTTTGGGTGAGATAGACTGGTAGGGAAACTTGGGGAGTACCCACACCCCTCCTACCACACCCAGATGCCATACGTGCGCTAGTTTCCAAACGCACACAAACTCGACCCCAAGAAAGCAGTGTTGGACGTCTCACTGGACGGTCCTCACGGAGACCACAACAAGGAACCACGGCAGCCCAGCCTCTTGTGAGGGAAGCTGGGGCTGGACTCTGCCATTAGCAAACAACCCTCGAATTCGCGGCCTCGTAACAGATTAAAAAGCTAAAACTTGACTGACTTCATCTACTCCTCCCCCTAGATACTGAGTGAAGTTGACTAGGAACCATGAATGCCCGACGCAGCATAAGGCCTTCTAGCATGCACAAGCATCCGTGCGGTGTGTCCGCCGCCCTCACCGCGGTGTCAAACTCCATTGCATGTATGCAGCGGATACTGTCCTACTCACTATTTCCAGGCATATCAATACAACCAAACAGCTCCATGCAACACTCGAGCGCGCGGATACGACGTATAAACGGCAAGTAGACACTGCGACCTTAGTCTCTGCTCTCGAGTGTCCACCCCTGAAAGCGCCTACCCGGAACTGTAATGTCCGGCGGGAAGCCCGAACTCAATCAAATCGCCTGACACCAATCCCGCGATGTCCTCCGCGTTTCGTCAGGTACTCGATCCCCAGGGGTGATGCGGCACGCTTCCAATGAACACCACGAGGATTCCTGGGGCATTACGACTGGCTGGGCGCTCTATTTGGAATCATAAGACAATGTAGTATGACCACCAGAAGCCTGAAGTTCGCGCTAGGTAAGTTATTTTCACGCGACTGCACGCAGGCCTTACGCTGAACTCAGAGAATGGCAGTTCGGGAGCGTAGTCGTCCAATAGTTGTAGTCTTGAGGACCACCACATGGGGTGGAGCAGATTTTCGCCATTCAAGTACCTTAACGGATGGGAATTTTGTGGCGCTCAGGCAGCCAGCGGAGTAGGCCATCCCGTGTACCTAAGGTGTGACGGCACCAATTCGGGGAGGGTGACGCAGGCACGCACCCAGGGGCAGCTCCAACAACTGTCCTGGTGGTATCCCGCATTTTATCACCAGTCCCAACTGTCCTGCTAGAGAATTGGACAGCTGAGCCCGTTGGTTGAATTGCACCCCTGATTGGCTAGACTAATCACAAATCACTAATTTGGTTGGCTTGTTGCACGAGTGTACATCTTTACCTGATTGGTCCACCCACGTGTCCTGAGGTAATTGGCCAAAAGCCGATTTTGATAGTCAAGATGAGAGAACAAATTCATATATAACCTTGCCTATAACTTCGCATGGCAATACGTCTCCACGTGTCTTGCGCTCGTAATGTCCGCCGCTGCTGCCGCAACCGCCCCAGCCCCTGCCAAGGCCCACAAAGCCAAGAAAGCGAAGGTTCCTGCTTCGCATCCACCCGTCTTCGAAATGATCAAGGCCGCTCTTGTTGCCCATAAGGACAAGAAGGGTACCTCCCTACCCACGATCAAGAGGCACATCAGCGAACACTACAAAGTGGATATGGTCAAGTTGACTCCCCACATCCGCCGAGTCCTCGTTTCGCATGTTGCGAACGGCTCTCTGATCCGCGTTGGCAACAAAGGGCAGGGTGCATCCGGCAGCTTTAAGCTCGGTGAGAAGGCCGTCAAAAGCCCTAAGGTCAAGAAGGCCCCCAAGGTGGCGAAGGCTGCCAAGCCGAAGAAGGCCAGTGAGAAGCCCAAGAAGGTGAAGAAGCCAAAGTCCGCAGCTAAGAAGCCTAAGACTCCCAAGAAGGCTGTCGCCAAGAAGCCTAAGGTCGCTAAGGCCAAGACACCAAAGAAGTCCAAGCCTGCGGCAATGCCCAAGGTTCACAAGGCTAAGCCGCCAAAGAAGCCGGTGGCTAAGAAGCCTGTCAAGGCCTAAGGTGGCTGACGTCTGGGTTATCTCGGGCGCAGTTTCCACTGTCGATCCGTTGGAGAACGTAACAACGGCCCTGTTTAGGGCCATTACAACTGATTGTTTACCCGGGACGGATTGCGGTGTGTCCTCCAAACGGGATTCGGTCTTGGGTCCGCACCGCCTCCTGCGTCGGCGCGGGGTAAAACCCGTAAGCTGAGTCTTGGTTGAGCTTGCGCGCTAGAAGGGCGCCGTGACGGGTCGGACGCGGGGGGCCTTGGCAACACGCTAGGTTTGTGAGAGCGGTCCGTCCCGCCTACATCGGGGGACGTGGACGCAATGACTGCTTCGACACCCGGCGAGACTTGAGTACTGTGACCCGTGTACGACGCACCTCACGCACACTGGAGCTTGCGACTTTTACTGAAGTAGCGCCTGCAGGGCGCTTGTGCCCCGGCCACAACGAGGTTAAGGCACGGACGCCGAGGGGCGCGTGATTGTGGTGGATGTTCAGGGGAGCTGTGGGACCCTGTCTGCCGTTTTTTTTTCTGCGGACGTTAGGCAGGAACCCGAGGGATTCTAAGTCGACCTAGTTTCTTGCGTCGACTTGCATGCTTGGCTCGCGCTACCTAGATCTGACCGCGTTCTAGTTCTTGTGTAAATTGTGCTAGTATACGCATGTCAAAATTGAAAAGTACGGTGACCTCATCAGGCCAAGACGGTTAGATGGAAGTCTGCCGATGCGCAGGGTTTGTAGGGGGACGCGGCAAGTGACCTAGAAATTAGACGTCCGAAGGCAGCGACCACAAACGCTTCCTCTGCCGCGAATTTACGTGTTACACGAACTCTGCGTTCCTACGCTTGGGAGGTAAAGATCGACCCCGTTGCAGGGCGCATCGCTGTTTTACTCATTTAGTTGTTCCTGCGGAGCGGGATACATTGGCCGTACACAGGCGCCTGGGAAGGAAAGCACGTGAACACACCGGCCTGATTAGGCGGAGGTGAAAAGTCGTTTTCGAGTTTTATTCTCGCGCATCTTGTCGATACGAGTCGATGCCGAAGAAGCCATTCAGGTTGTCTACCGGACACCAGCAAGCTTCTCCAGAGGTCTACGCCAACGGCTGCAGGCAGTGGCTATATGGCCAGCCAATCCAGCGCTACGTTGCGCTGTCTTCCATAGCCAACGCCGACCCCAAATGATTGCACGTCGCCCCGACCTGGTGGCAGTGATGTGTGCTCGACGTACCCAATGACCAAAACTCCTCGCCATGCGGGTGGCGTGTCCCCTGAACCACTTATAAACCGTGTAACTTCGGATATTGCCAACTTCCATGTAACTGTTTTGGCCTGGTGACGAGTTACCGAAAACGTGTTTGCCGAATTGGCTTTTTGGTTCTAGTTTTTGTGGAATTGGGTTTGTGGAAGAGGATTCGCAGGGTAACCGCCGAATAAGAGCACCGGCGAGTTCATGTCATTTATTGTGCTGCCATCCGCCAATCAGGAGATATCGCATGTTCATTTCCTAGCTTTTACGGAATTATGCTTGACTGCGTGGTACTAGCCAACACAATTAACAGGTCGGATACCAAACGTAAGCACTGATTAATCAAATACTGTGAGCAGCTGCTCATGTAGTATCTACGTAGACTGCAGTGGCTACCCGTGTACTGCTAAAAGAGCCCTGAAGACCAACCGTGTACCTTACTACAGTTTTTGCCTAAATCCTCCAAATTCGCACGCAAAATTTCGCACATTATCTTGGCTGTTCTGTATGGGCTTGATGCAAGGCCGGACCGGCAAACGCCGGAAGTACACATAACAGGGCAAGTGCAAAGTCAGCGGAAGGTGGACGCAAAAATTAGCACTCATCTTAGGGCTTGTTGCCCTTAAAGGTGGATGATAGATAACTTTGTCGAGCGCATTTTCTGAGCGCTTTTTGACGGCTGATCAGCCCTTATCTCACAAAATGAGGGACGGTATCTCCGGGCCGAGAATAGACGAAGTTGCAATGGTTACGTACCCAGCTACGTATGTGACTCCTCGACATGTAAAGGTGTTTGCAAGGTGGAATGCAAGCAGCAGCGCAAGGTTGTCTGACCTGAGTCTGTTTACCAAGCGACTGAAATAGTCGCTTGATGGCTTTGGAAAACGGGCTCAAAAAAATCGAAGTGAAACCCAATCGGCCGGTGCGTAATCTCGTAATTTTTCCGAAACTAGTCCCGGTTTGTAAAAAAAACCTGGCTATCCTCTGAGGTGAATTGCTCAGACGACTAGTGATTAACTACCTCCAAGCCGTGCATATATTCCCTTTCTCACTTCTTCAATTTAAGTTCCCGAATCCGACCATCTTGAAGGTAACTGTCCATTATTAGCGTGCTCATAAAATGGATGTTAAAGTCAGACGTGTGATAGTGGGTTAAGGACGGGGGGATTAACAAAGACGGATTAGGATGGATTAGAGCGAAGCATGGGTATTGCGTAAAGTAAAATATTCGTGCATAGTTCCATACGTCCCGCTTTCGCAGGTTTGCATAATATCTCGACGACCCGACATCTACTCGATACAGATTTCGTTGACAAGACAAACATCTACTCCACGTACCTGCATCGAGGAATCCAAATATACTCGATACGGTCGTGCTGCCAAACCTACTATTCACACTAAGCACACTCCATATAGCCCTGTGTAACGAAAAGGTTTTTGAGCGGCCTGGTCAGATAAACATGAGCATGCAAAACTCAAAAGTATAGTAATTTATTTGACACTAGATCCCTTCCCACTCACGGGGGAGTTGGCACTTCGTATGTTCGCAGGCCTTCCCCGACTGATTATTGCTGACTTTACCATCAGCCGTCCGCTTGATAGGCTGATCCCTAGGGTGTGTGGTTTCTGGTCCTCTTTACGCTGGGCACACTTCTAATCTCGAAGCCATCAAGACCGAGTGGCCCGCTCCCCTGAAATACCACCCAGCACATTTTAGCTCTGGGTTTCTTCTGCCAAAATATCTAGGAATTCAATTCGTCATTTGATCATCTTATGACAAACCAATCTGCCATCCAATTGGTTCATTTGCGGATTGTTGATTTTTAGCAAAGGCATCTAATTGGTTAACACTGAATCCTGGCACATAATTCGTCGAAAAGCTCCAAACATATGCTTTCAATAACCTATAAATGTTTGAATAGCTGTTGCCACTCTGGGTGGCTTCAAGGGGCACCTGCCGCGGCATCTTTTTCGCGCTCGCGCTGCCTTTGGTGCTTGGGGTGAGCCTGCCGTCGGGCCATGCGTGTTACCTGCGGATTAGATGCGGTGGACGCGCTGTGGAGGCTGCACTTCCTCCCATAGGCTGTCGTTAGCTGGCATGGGTCTTCCATCCTGCTATCTCAGCGCCCGAGTACTTGTACTTGATACGGCTGCGATCATGCCTGATCTAGCCGAGTGCTCGCAGCGGTTTCCAGAAGGACGTAGGAGAGCCACGCCCGCTGTAGCCGACTGGTCAGCGCTCGGGATCCGTACTTGGGCCGCGGATGCCGTCGGCTCTCAGATCGATACTACAATTCAGTCAGCCGCCTCTGTCTCCTTCACGATGATGGCTGGACCGCTGGTAGAGCTCCGTTACACCGGGTTGTCGGTCGAGTATTCTAGCTGTAGTCTCCCGCCGTACCGGCGGTGGGACTTCTTGACCAGAGTTGACGTCTTCACGCTGCCTAGATGCTCGAAGTAGACGTGTTGGTGATTGCCTCTGCGAGACTGGTGTGTTCGTTAGCTTCACTGCCGGCTGGGAGGTTTGACGTACCTGCGGGCTTTGCGGAGTCCCTGACCGTGTTGATCCCTTGAATTGTCTGCGCATAGCGGAATTCATTGTGCGCCGGGTGACGGGTCAGTGTTGCCCTAGTGATGGTTCCGTTTACGGGCGGTGCTCGGCCTCGTCCGTCCCCCTTATGCGTGGATCTCCGTGGTGCAGGTAGCTCGGAGATGGGATGGAATCAGTCGTTGGTCGCTGCCTGGAGCTATGGGAGGCCGTCTCCGTAGTGCCAGCCTGGGTTCCGAAGCTTGGACCCTGCCTTCGACCCTGGGGCTCCTTCGCAGTTCGGTTCGGGGTGGTTGTGTTATTTGTCTGAGCGGTTAGCCATCGGGTGTCTGTAGGCCGGCAGTGCGCCTCAGTCGTTAGAGCAGTCATCTACGGCGCCTGGGTCACGCCCGGGCGTAAGTTGCGGGCAGTTGACAGCCTGCACAAGTATCTAGAATTTAGCTCCAGTGCAATGCTCGGCTTTCGACCACGTTCCGCGGAGGGGGTTCCTGATCAGATCTAACGAGTGGTTGGTTCCGTCGCTCCTGGCTTGTCCGCTACGCTCGTGTGTCCTGCCGTCTGTCTCCATGCTGGTCGGCCTAGTACCTGCTACTGCTGAGCCAGTTGCCGATGGTGTACGCCCTTGGTCGTGCGCCGCACCCATATTGGCTTACCTTGCAACTACGCGTAGTCAACCAAGCTAAATTAGGGAGGAAGCGTCGATGGCGGCTGGGTTTCTTTTGTCAACGGGTCGAGGTACGTAGGTGTGCAGCCCCAGATTTCCTCAGGAGCGTGGTCCTCGGACGTATGGTCGTACATGAATGCTTGTAGCTTGCCCATACACCCTGCCACCTTGGCACCATGGGTGTTGCCGGCCAATGCGGTCTAACATCGGGAAGTCTGCCAGTCAGGCTATGCTTCTGTCGTCGGTCCCCAACGCGTGTAGAATTGGCGAAGAGCACGTTGCTTGCATTTACAAGAGGTAGTGTCTTCGCCGGTGTGCATCCTGGAGGCGGCGTATTTCGGTCTCAACCGAATTCGGAATTTACGTCTATGGGGTCCTTTGTTCTGGGTTAGCATTCGTGCACCAGTGGGTTTAGTGATACTACTCAAGGGCGGATGACCTGCCCCGGGTACAAGTATTTGTATTTTGCCTGAAGTGTGTCTGCATTGAGACGTAAAAACGAGAATAACGGGCTCCAGGGAGGGACTTAAGAACGTGGTTTTCCCGAAGTAACTAGGTCAGGTGGGGTTGATCGTACAGAATTTAGCGGTTGTTGATGCTGGTACTAGTGCCTTCAGTGAAGGTACGGTATGTCCTGTCGCGCTAGTTATTTTGACGGTAGCCCCCTCCCTCAATGCATCACCACTGCAAATAAGTCCTTACTCCTGGCAACATGCAGTGAAATGTGGGATTGTTCTCGGTGATGGCTAGGGGGCCCTAAGAACGTGTAGAAGCAGGAGTGGCGCCGGAAGGATTTAGTAACATCGAACTTTGCGACAGTGGCCGGGTTTCGATCAATTTCACCAAGTTGCTTGTTTAGATCAGCGTAAAGAACCCGATGCAGTTGGTGGGTGCGCGCGAGGTCTGCATCGAATATTCAAATTGTCGTCCTGCATACTTTGAGCGGTAATTGCTCTGCTGCGACCGGTAATCCCTCTAGCCGGTGGCCATTCCGCCAACTACGTCCACTTGCGGAGAACTCCATTCAGAGTTTCTAGACAGATTAAAATGGGCCGGCGTTGCATATGACGAGATAATGGTATCATTCGGTGTCGTCTCCCTCTTCACCTCTATTCCGCTGGGTCCAGCTAGGAGCTGCACCGAAGAACTCCAAACATAAACCCCGGGGTGCCCGCTTTACTCCAACTCCTAGATCTTCGTCTGGAAACAGATTTTCCTCCAAACAGTGCTATCGACAATTAAAAGGCGCTCTCATAGGTTCACCTATATCCGGTTTTCTGGCGTAGGCCGTAACGCCTCTTCCCACAACCGAGAACTCTGGATGCGACGTGTAGATGACACTTGTCATCGCCAAGAACAGTCAGTTGTGTCTACTCCATACCAGTGTTAAGTCTATGTTTTCAGGAATCAAGTTTACATCCGAAGCAGAGGTTGAGGAACAATTCCCATCCATGGATGTCCTTGTACGCAAAAGAACTGATGGATCACTTAACATCAGTTTATCGCAGGGTTGCAGTTATCCCGGGAGTACAAGAGCTAAGACTATGTGGTTTTGAGGTCGAATTACTGTCAGAATCAGTCTTATTGGGGACGTTTTGCCAGTCCCTCCAGCGCATCCAGGAATAAGACTCCTCCAAGCGCATTATTGACGTTCCGCATTATCGTATTGTAAATGCCATTCTGCTCCAGTGTTCGATTGCGGGTTTGAAGGAAGTTCAACCGTGTTGTGTTTTTGCTCTCGGTGCAAATTCACATCTGGCGAATCAGCAGCAGTTCGGTTTGGCAGTGACATTCCCAGTTGATTAAGAACTTTATTCATACTTTCTACGCACACATCCTCAATCACTAGTAGCACCTTGTTGTAGGTTTCTGCCGTGAAATCCACATTTGAGTTTTTCTGGCGTAGGCGACGGAAGATGTCAGCCATGTACGATTTGTGATTCTCGCATAAATCTGGTGAGATGAAGGGGAGCAGGCGGTCAATATCATTGCAAACAATGTACGGATTTGATGTGGATGGGACTCCGGCGGTCCTGGGAGTTCAGGCGGTTTAATGTCTTCGGTGGCGCAGCACATTCCTTTAGTTTTTCCTTTAAATTCCACAGCCTTTCAATAAGGACACTCTTCAGTCATAGTGCCACTGTGAACATGTCGGCTCAAGCAATAATCATCGGCTGCGTTGTATCGGAATGCAAGGTGATTTTAGTCGCATGAATGCTGGGCACGGAGTCGTTATTGACGCTGATCTGCTGTTGCTCGCTGGCGCCTTTCGGCCACTCAGCTTGTCGTGTTCATTCTGTTGAGAACAAGGCAGGCCTAGAGCTGCGGTACGCGGTCGCCGTGACCTCAACCGAGCTTCCTCAAGCGGAGATACACGACACTGGGTTGGCATTGGGTGACAGCCCCAGTGTGTGGGTTGTGCGAGGGGGAGGGGCTGGTGTCAACTCCATCCAGTCATCACCCCCGAGAATCCCAGATGAAGCGGTGACAGCCCAGTTATATATGTTGTGCGACAGGTTACAGTGGAGCTCAAGAGCTGCATGTCTTTTTTCCCTGTGTGGTTCGGCTTGTGGCCCATATTGCATCGACCCAGTGGGGAAGGGTATGTTCAAGTATC
>CACRXP010000376.1:584059-596053 GCA_902702965.1 Spirometra erinaceieuropaei | reverse complement strand
AGGCGGTGTTCTGCGCAGGTGCGGAGAAGCAGCAGACCATTGTCGTTTGAGCCGCGGAGACCGTGGGGACCCAGCACTCCTCTCCAGGCAGTATGGTCTGTGCCGACGCGGGCGTTGAAGTCGCCAAGGACAATCAACTTGTCCGCCTTCGACACAGTCGCCAAGAGGGCGTGCAGGTCCTCGTAGAATTTGTCTCTGACGGCGTCGGGGTTGGTCATCGTCGGAGCGTAGGCGCTGATGATGGTGGCGAATTTGCCTCCCCAGAGAGGCAGGCGGAGGCTCATCAGGCGATCGTTGATGCCCTGCGGCAAACAGGGCAGTCGTCCCACGATGTCGTTCCGAATGGCGAAGGCGACGCCCGCGTCTCGTCGCTCTGCCCTGGGTCGACCGCTCCAGAAGAAGGTGTAGCCGGCACCTACCTCCTCCAGTTGGCCTTGTTCGGAGAAACGGGTCTCGCTGAGTGCGGCGATGTCCACCTTGTAGCGCGCCAGTTCTCGTGCCACTAGCGCCGTCCTCCGCTCCGGTCGGTTGCTCCTCGGATTGTCTAAAAGGGAACGAACATTCCAGGCTGCCAGAGTGAGCGCGCTCACCCTGCCAGTCTGGTGACAACGAGTGGGGCGACGGGAAGGAGATGGAGAAGAAGATGACGAAGGAGAAGAATAGGCAGAAGAATAGACCGAGGTAGAGGAAGAAGAGGTAGGATGAGGAGAATGAGTATGGTTGTTGTTGTTGTTATTGGTATTGTTGTTGTTTCGATTTTGATTGTTTCGACCATGTTTAGACGTCTGCGGCCCTGGCTAGCCTGGAGACGGCGTGGTACCCAGCAATGTTTAGGCCACCTTTTCTAGGCCCTTCCCCTCGTGGGGGCTGGCAGTGCCATCCCTGAATAGGGCTGCCATGTGCCGTTGTGGCACGGCCGAACTCCACTATGGGACCACGACTTCGGGTTGTAGTGGAGAGCGACTCGAATTCGCCGAAGCCGCGGTCTCCGTCGGCGAAGGTGGGCGCGTCAAGGCGGTGTCGATGTGGAGATCCATCCCGTCACCGGCTGTCGAGCGACGTGCAGAGACGGACCACGTCACGACGGTGCCGACGCAAGGTTCCATCCGACCTTCCATCCAGCGGAATCCGCAAACCCTGTGCACACGGCACAGCGCACAGGGCCCCCTCACCTGGTTTAGCCCGCCGGTCGAGACGGTTGCCCCGGGGTGTGGCCGCTGAGCAGAGCCCAGCTACGTGGAGCCACAGGTGAGAGTTGAGTGCCAGCAAGTGGACGCTAGGCGCAGTCTCACCTGCAAGCAAGTGAGCGACCACCACGACCATTACGTGAACCCACCGCTGACACCCCTACACCCCGTAATGCATAGTAATTCCTGCAGCTCGAGCATGTACATGTCGGGAAAATAGATGTCTGTGGCAGTGCGGGAAGGTGAGTATCAGCAGGAAAACAAAACTGTCGACCGGCTAACATGAAAAGGTGGGTTTATCCGATACACCGTTAACGGCGGGGGTAGGCGAATATCCCAGCTATTAGGGTGTTGGTTCTCCACAAACATCCTCAGCAGATTGATTACAGTAAAATTCATGCATCTACCTGTCTGTCTCCTTCTGCATGGGCTGGTGTTTTTCGTGTAAGTAGGTCGCAAATGTCACGTATCAAGTTGTTTTCAACATTGGCGCAGCATTCGGAGTAGGGTGATATGGAGGGTTCGAAACAGCAAATCCCCCCTTTGAACAATGCGGTCGTGACAGAAGTCGCATTTTGCGACGTAAAGGAACGGCTTCTACTCATTTCATGAAGTGGTCTGCCACTGAGAAAAGGCTTCCAGTAGTTGTGTATGGTGGCCGTCCAACAATTTAAATACTCACACGCTCAAATGGGAACTCTATAGGCATTGGTCGTGGGGTGAGACTTCCCGGCAGGCTACGGGGTCCTTAAAGGAAACAAACGTGGCTGGACTTTTGCAGAATGTATCTACCCATTTCCGGCGATTGGGACACCAGAAACGTTGTCTGACTACAGCCTCAGTTTTTATGGCCTAGTTCTCGATGACATTCAGTCGGGGTGGGAATGATCATGCCACCAGACACAACCAATCGTGTTTTATTTGTTGCCTCGTCTTTAAAAAAAACAAAACTCTTTTTGGATGATTAAATGACATAACTGGCTCCACAGGCTGCAATCAATATCCGAGGAACGGCGGAGTTCATCGGTAGATGGTCGATGTTCACCACGCAGCTGGTGACAATAGTATCAGTGTATCTGTGTCAGTGTCTGTGCTCTGGGCGGTCGCTCAATTGTCACGTGCCGTCTCACAGATTTTTGTAGAGGTTATTTCGTCGACCTTCTTGCTTGTATCCTGTAAATCTGAGCACTGTAAGCAGAGTGAAAATACAACAGCATTGGTGTGTTTTATACCCGCTCGGTATTGACGTGTAACGTCAAATTGTTCTAATAACTCTTGTCGTTTTGCCAACTGTCCTTCGGCGTCTCTGATATTCGGTGGCCACGGAGGAATCCTGTGATTCTTGCAATGAATAAGACGTCTATCCGCAAGAAACGTCTTAAATTGTTCGACGACTGTTATAAGTGCCAACAACTCCCGACAATACTTGCAGGAGTTGAGTCCTTGTATAGCTACAAATTTACTCGTAATGCAGATTGGGCATTCGGTTTCCACCTCAATACACTGCGAATCAACCATATAAGTAGCAAGCCCACTTGCAACACTTGCTTATTTGGCAGCATCAGGATGGGGGTTCCGCTGAAAATTTGCCTCGCGCAATGTTGAAATGACAGTAGTCACTGGCGTCTTCTAGCTATATCAGACAACCATGAGGATATATGCAAACCAGTGCCGAGTGAACAATATTTTGAAACGTTGTGGGGGCAGTTCAAAGATCCAACGCAATAGTTTTAAAGTCAAAAACCTCGAGGGCTTTGAGCGATCCTCTGGCTGTACGCCAAATTGTCAGTAGTCATTGAGAAACCATGTTGCCTAAGTTAATGCCTCAAGAATAGCCTTAGTTTGTAGTAAAGGGAACGAGTCGCAAAATTTTAACCGCATCAAGACGACGGTAATCTATAGAAAACTAGTCTTGTCATCCTTCTTAGGGGCCAACGTGACTTCGGAAACCCAGGGAGCTTTGGGGGGTCGTACCATCCCAGTCGTAAGCCTCGTCCACATCAGGTCGTTAATCTCCTGTTTAAAATTTCGAGTCCGTGCCTAAGATATGTCCAGTAACAATAGTACATCCCGTGGAGCGGTCGTTTCGCATGAACAAACCCCAGAATGTAGACATCAGGGGCTTCAACTTCATCTTGTTCGTGGCACCGAACGTGTACCGTCGACCGGCTGCCGACTTGCTCCAACCTATTCTCCATTCATCTGGTACATAATACAATGTTCGCGCTACTGACGTCCAACTTCCCCCCTTTTCTATTCGGAACCGACCCTGAAGGTCGTAGTGTCTAGGGTCTGTCTATGGCTTAAGCTCTGGCGGCCGATTCACTGGGGCGTGGCACTTATCGGATACAGCTACTAAGCAACCACACACCTGCTAGTTATCAACTTCCACGTTCATTGTAGATGTGTCGTGATGGCAAGCTAACGCGAAAGTTCCCGATGGTCGACAACAGGAAGATTACCAAATCACAAGTCAAGGAAAGCAGATTATGCAGGACAAGTTTTACTGTCGTAAAATGGCGTACAGGTGACTCAGCGGGCAGTTGCCATAAACCGCATCCTCAGGCGAGTGTGTACGCCTCTGATCTGTGTAAAGTGTGGCTGCCTGTAGTCGCAGATATTCGCAATTGGTACGATGTTGGCTTGATCGCCCCTGTTCGAATCGTTCGCGGCTGTGACTTTATAATTGGTGTTGATAATCGGTACGAGAAAGTGTCAGCAATTTGGCTCGCCAGTACTGCAGTTGTGGACAGCCACCATGGACATGTCTGACGTCCTTGTTCAAGGCCCCGTCGAGTCTAGGGACGTCAATCGAACGGCTCTGGGCCCAATGACCTGCAGTCACCCGACCGACTTCAACCCGGACTCACGGGCGTCCACAGAGTCACAGCTGCCCATACGCCGCTTGAACTCACCACCCACTGCGAATCCAGCACAAGCCACCTGACAACAGCCCTCGACAAACCAACACACCAACTGGACACCATTTCGAATTGCCCCATAAAAATACAAAAGCAGTTCACAACGCTGTCGCACGGACTCTCAGACGCGAATGGACACAGACAACACCAGCCTGGCTTCGCCAGCGGCCACTGCCGCCTGAGAGGACAACTCGGATTTCTACATGCAATAAGCCCCAATACTAATGACTTCTGACTTCTTACAAGTTGGGATATGATCTGATGATTGTAGCGATCTGAGTACACTCTCACTGCTTAGCCGCTACATTACCGTTGGTAGCAAAGTGAACCTGCACGCCCTCGGCCTGATCACGTATTCCATTCAGGTAGATTCTTAGTTTTGAATTGACGGAGGTGGGAGGGGGAGGGAAGATCATTGTGCTTGTTGATGACCTGCGGACCGGAGGATCCTGGTCTAGGCAGCTCGCGACTCAGGCAGTTTTGACCCCTCTCGAGGATTACGTTCCAGTCGAACTTAGAGGCACAGTCGTGTTTTAAAACCGCAATGCCTGTGAAACTTCGTCAATTGGTGAATGCGAAAACGATACGAAAGAGCAAAACGGCCGCAAAGCACAATTTCAGTGTACGTTCCCATAGGTCAAAAACTTTCCCAAGGGTGTTAACTGCCTTTTCACGTTGATCGAACTTGGGGCTGCACACAGACCAGAGGCAACCATTCAGAGTACAGTAAAGAGGGCAAAAACCCTCTGTCACCACAAGGAACGTCTAACTTCGTTAACCGGTTCTGATGCTGTCTCGTAAAAACCAAGTACACCGAAACAAAAAGTATGAAGAGCATTCAAACTAACACTTATCAACAATGGAGAGGGATGACAGAAACTCTTAAGTAGCGATCCACGCGACTGGACACACTAAAGTTTGCCAGAAACGTAATCCTCGAGAAGGGTCAAAACCGTGTGGATCGTGAGCCGCTTAGACCAGAATCCTGCGGCCCACGGGCCATCAACGAGAGTAATGACCTCCCTCCGTTCTCCGTCTATTCAGGACGACGAATCTACTTGGATAGTACACTTAGGCAGGCCAAGGGCGTGAAGTTTCACTTTGCATCTAGTGTCAGTACCTATAAGCCAAATTACCGAAAGCTTCTCCTACCCATAATCAACACCAATGATGAATTCACAGCCACGAACGACTAGAGCAGAGGCGATCAAGCTAACATCGCACCAAGTGAGAACACCTAGGACGAAATTGGAAGCTGATGATTCTAGCAGGTGTGCTTGCGTGGTAACTGTATCCTATAAGTACCGCACCCCAGTTAGCCGGCCACCAGAGCTTAAGTCGTAGACAAACCCTAGACACTACGATCTACAGGATCGGGGCTGAGCCGGACGAGGATACAAGGCCGCGTGTCGCGGCAGTAGGCGCCCGAATGCCACCGGTCCGGATAGTGGCCATTGGTCGATAACTGGACTGCTGCCGGTACACGCGCGCAACACTGCGAGAAGCGCAGAAATAACTTCAAGGAATCACTCTGCCGACCTTCACGAGCAATCGAGTGTCCCCCAAAATGGACTGCAGACACGTTTGACCCTAGACAGGATCTATCCTATCAAATGAGTTATTCGGGCAGTTTATTTCTTTGCAGCACAGCAACCACTGCGCGCGACAGGTGACAGACGGAGGCCAAGCGCCTGGGGAACCACTACACACGCGACCTCGCCATCTGGTTGTGAATGAACCCTCCCACCGGAATACGAATATAGTGGGACTGGCGCGGCGCAAGTCCTCTTGCCTGCAGTAGAACTTCCACACAAGCTAATAAGTCTCCCGGCTGGGTTGGGATGCTGACCTCCGTCAAACGCAACGGGTTGACCACCGTTAGCCGGTACAATGGCCATCTACGCTGCTGGGAACCACCTTATATCGTTTCGATGTCGATAGACAGAAATGAGCGGACATCACTACTGGCTGTGAGGATGAACCGCCCCATCGGGGGGGTTGGAGACAATGCGGACCTGGCGACCCTATAGGCGTCTTCGCAGCCATTCCGCACCTACGGACCGCTGGAGGGAGGACGAGACCCCAAACGTCTGCAAATAACGACCAGTTATTTCTGGACATTCCCATGGACACCTGCTCGGCCGGGACTCTCGAGACCCCATCCGATCAGACCAACTATCCTCGCAGATTCTAGAATCATCGAAGCAAAAAAAGACGAGCTTGTATGGCTACACAACGCACGTTTGGCCTCACCGCCCACAGACGGGCGACTGCTCGACCTCGCACAAGTTGGTTACCCGGCCAATTGAATTGACCTGGCTTATTCGGGCCCCTTGGTGAAGCCATCCCACCAGGTGAAACTCTCGCACTGACTGCTGGGCTAGACAGTAAATCCACATTCTTCAACTGTGTCGCTCAGATCTTTTCCTGGAAATTGTCGTTTTGCGTAACAGATGAACTGCGGGAGCTGAGACAGGCGATACGCGCCAGTCCAACCGCGTCTCACAAATGCGCCGGATAAGACGAGTCTGCCGGCGCGAATTCGTCGGAACAGTGGTGGAATTTTCTGCTCCCGCATAGGATCAAGCCGATCACCAGCAAAACGTCAACGGGAACAATCATCATAGCCAAATGCCGAAGGAACCGAAGCAGTGTCCGAACATGCAAATTGTCGGGGGTTGCAGCGATTGTCAGACTTGTCCGCACAGCACTGGGCAAGCTAGTATTCCCCAGTTAAATACCTACCTTTGGACATTAGTTACTGTTCCTCCAGACCGACAAATTTGAAATTAAAATACAATCCGGACTTGAATAGGTGATGTTAATCCAGAAGACTGCTAAGCCTTACTACAGCAGCGGAACGCCGGCAATTATATCTGGATGTTTTCCGTCAGCTTCGTCCCAGATGTGTTTGAATAGAACGATGTGCGCCTCATGGGAGATGTGGATTTGTCCCTGAGGCAGTTGACGTGATGCGGAGCGACGATCGACGGTTCGCGGCGCGGTCTATGTGCAGCATAGGGTTGGTTAGACTAGTCATGATGAATGCCTTCACAAAATTTATTCTCAGGCGTTTTAGGCGGGAAATTACAAATGGACACAAATTTTTCTGAGCATGACACAATTTTTAATATAAAAATGCCGGTTTGGGGGAGGGAGCAAGAAACGACATCAAATGTTAACGACACATCTCGGCAGCAGCATAGGAAAATGCATCCACAAGCTGGTATCCATCCAAGAAACTCAATTCTTCTCGTTATCGCTTCCATCTACAAAAAACGAATCGGTGAGGACATAGATGAAATTAACAGCACTAACCACTAAGAGAAGATGATCGTCCAGACGGACTTACTGGCACTAATTCGGTGGTGAACTCGTAAAATCTAGGAAAATTTACGTTTCGTGCAAGAACAAATGGAAACGAGTGTAATGTTGTGTGCCATCGGGCTTATGTTCTGCGTACTGGGTTACGACCAAAAGCCTTGACCAAAGGACAGGCCATCAGCCGATTAGTAAGGACGGTTCCCAATAGCATTTTGGATATGCCTACCTTGACTCCCGTAGGAACGGTCATCGCGCGGGGAACCAGATATGGACCGCTGGCGAGAGGGTGAGCGTGAGGGGGATCGAGATGACTGGGGTGTGCGCTTCTCGCTGCCATTTTCGTCTGAACGCGAGACACGGCGGCGGTCGCTACCCTTCTTACTTGAGCCATTGACGGGGCTGGAGCTGACACGAGATGCAGCTCTCGAAACTGATCGCGAATGGTCTGAGGATGCAGAACGATGTCTTGGAGAGGACGCCGAACGCTGCGAAACTTCCGACCGGTGGCGCGAACTCCGGCGCCCTGATGAGGCACGAGCTCGTTTCCTATCAGAGGAGCTTGACTTGTCTCGGGACAAATAGTTTGAAATGGAGCGATCCCGAGAGCGAGATCTATGGCGTGAATCGGCAGAGGATGGAGACCGATCCCTAGATCTCTTTGGTGGTCGCGACCCATCACGGGATCGACGAGAATCTCGGGTCGGAGACTTTCGCTTTGAACTGGAGCGCGAAACAGATCTAGAAGAACGTCGTCGGGAAGTTGGCTTCCGTTTAGTTTTCGGGCTGGAAGGCGAACGGCGGTATTTCCTTTCGCGGCTTTCACTAAAATGGTCAGGCAAAGCATCGACAAACTCCGAGTACCCGAAAGCCAAAAATCACAGAAAAACCTGATGATACGAAATCAAAATTACCTAACAAAAGCATTTAAAAACAAAGTAATAACAAAGAACTACCTTCGATCGCGTCGTCTGGAACCAGACGGTGAACGCCTGCGGTGAGCCGGGGACCTTCGTCGTCTCGGAGATGGACTTCGTCTCCGCCGACTTCTTGAACGTGATCGTGGACGGTCACGGCGTCTAAAGCATCAAATGAAACCGAATTAAACTAATGTGGCAGATACACCTGGATAGGTTTTGGTACACCAAGCGTCGGCACAATGACTAGCCTCGCGCCAAATAGATGCGGTTGAAAGAATAGCGTCCTGGGATTCCTAATATGTCCCAAGGCCTACACATGCGAACGGTAACTCCGATTCATCTGATTTGCAACGTTAATAACCCCGAAAAGCGAGGAAGGTCTGGCGCGTATCAACGGATTACTAGAGGCCCAGGTCAACGAGCTCGACATCTGGGGCTGGCAATCGATTACAACCACTTGTAACGTAGTTCGCCATCACTCATTGGACGGTTTCACGCTTCAGGCCAACGGCATCAGTAAAGGTGGTCTTCCATTGGACTCGATCAGTAGCAGGTTGCCATGACGGCCCCGCACGACGAAGACAGCCGGGTCACAGATGTGTCCGAAGCCAGTTTTCACTCTGGCCGCCCATACCTTGAGTTGGCCACCTTGCCATCCCAGCGAGCCGACACAAAAGAGCACCTGTTCAGAACATATAGGGTTACGTGTACTTTTGCTACCGTTGAGAACCGCTGGTCTGGGTGCACTAGTATGGTCCATTCCATAGCGCCTCAGCTTGCCACTCGGAAAGCGGCCTGGGTCGCTGCACAAACTAAGCATTCCCAAGCTGACGTATTGGTCTACCTGATCTCTCGGCTTCGAGGATGTTAACCAAAGCCGAGTCGAAAAAAATCCACCACAGGTTTTAACGGGTGTGGTTCGCACCCATAATGAGATAGCAGCAGTAGCGTTCACCTTCCTCCAGTAAAATTAAACCAGCAATGAAACTCACCATCCCTAACTCGAAGAAAAAAGATGATTATTTGACTGAAACCGACGATTTGAGATTATGAAGGCGTATGGAGACTGGAAATGAGGAAAACCAAAAGCGAGTCGGAGGGAAGGGTAGATAGAAGAGCCGATAGTTTCGACGATTGACGATGGACCTAGGTGATTTTTTCTAGGAGGTGTGATTCCAATGAAGCGAGGAGGGTGGATTCACCGGTTGCGCCACGCGAGGTAGGTGCGTAAAAAGCGCATGGAGTAACACGGTGAGATTGTTAAAAATATTAATAAGGGGCACAATTGACCCGATTTAAAAACTAGAATCGTAATTAAAAAGGCATTACAGAACGCCCACAAGTCAAATTCAATGGCTAAACTCCACGTCGAATAAAGATGTAGTTGATCTCGAGCTGTGGCTAGGGCGTTTGGTGTCCTAAATTGTAAATCCCAGCCTACTGCCAACCTGTCAGACATGCACAGTTCTCGCCAACTCCGGAGGCACTTTCCACAGCTCAAAGGACAAGCACACGCTGCGGCCATCCAACCAAACCCCCCACATTGGTGTGTTTGCATGCCTTGGGTGTCGGGAAAAGACCTCGTTGAAAAAAATAATTCTAATCGGCCACTCGGCGCTTGAAACACAAAGAAGCCTGAGGACAACTGTGTAAAAGCTTGCTAGTATATTTACACAGCTACTAGTGAACAACGCGATGACTTCAGGGACTAGACAGACGACACACGTCAGGCTGACCAAGGGCATAGTGGTACGCGTCGTCGAAGAAACTGGCCTACTAATTCAAGGTGTCAAATCAAAAACATAAAAACCCTGATCTTTATTAATTCGAAAACAGAATAGTTACGAAGTCCGGCTGATGTCAGCCTGCAGGCGACAGCTGACAATAGGTACATCTATGCTGTCCTACAGTACGACGCGCAGTTGCCGAAATGGACATCTGAGCGGTTTGAGTCGACCAGACTTGGTCGAAAACAATTGCGTGCAATGACAGCACGGTCCTCAAGACCCATGGGTGCGTCTGGCCGTACAACGTCAAAAATGCCGGATTACACCACACTCGAGCGGGTCCAGCCCGTACGGTTAATTTCTGGCTGGTTTCTTAATTGGCTAACTTGCCGTTAGTCCCCGCGGACACACTCCACATGCACTCCGCGTCAGTGGCGAGGACGTGGCAGTAAAGTCAAGTTGTTTGCGCAGTCAGTCAGTACGACCACTAGCTGTACAAGCGTGCAAATCTGAGCTACCAGTGCAGGGCTAGACAGGGACTAGTGCAACTTTACCACACATGAGCAAATAGTATGCGTGGAAGTCTACATTAGATGCTTTCACGGACTTCCCTGCTGTTTGAACACCCAAATAAATGACGTGGCTGAAGCTACACCTAAGCGGGGCGGAACAAGACGGCGGACTTACGGTTCGAGTTTGAACTTCAGGGAATTCGCGGCATGCTCCACTCTCAGTCGCGAACCGAAGGGACTGCTACAAAGGTAAACTAACAAGTACACGACTGACCTCCTGTCCATTCTCCTAATGGCTTTCTCTGCATCCTCCAAGTATTTGTAAACAATAAAGGCAAAACCCGGAGGATTGCGCGCAACCCACACGTCGACAATGGGTCCAAAACGGTCAAACTCTCTTTCCAACTCAACTTTCCCGACCCGGGGATCCACGCCACCGATGAAAATACGGTAACCCTCGGCCTGTCGGTCAGACCTTGGCATCACGCAGAAGAGAAAATCGAAAGTGAACAGACTGCACAATTAGCATATTCAAACAAAGTCCATTGTACATTCCCCAATAATTTGTGTAGTTTTCCTAAAAATGGCTATGTTTGCATGGTAAAAAAGCTGGTAAATTGGCTTTCTCCTATTTCTCTTGACAGGTTGCTATTCTCAAAATCACTGATCACAAATCAAAAGCGCTAGGCAATAAATTCTGATAGTTAAGCTCAGTTTTGTTTATCAAATGAAATAGGTGGTGGACTTCTAGTACCCTATGTGCAAAATAAACTAAATGCAATTTGCAGAGAAACCATGTTGGCTGGGGTAGTCTAAAGAGGATCGTGCGAATATTAAAGTTTGAACTCAAGTCTCTAGGATTAAATGCATTTTCTCATTACTCAGAATCATTTTCGAACACAACCATACCAAGGTTATTTTTAAAGCTTTCTATGAATTACTAGACCATAACATCTGCTTTGACCGCCGTAAAAGTGAAGGAGGACTTTCACACACCCAGTCTGGTCTTCCGAAATTGTAGTTTTTCCGAGGTTCCGTGGTCCACAACTTGAAGGTTCCCAAATCAAAGGCAGGAAAACAGATAGGTGGGCGATCTTTTGCTATGGCCGAGGGTGCACGCGCAAGATCACAAGGAATTACAAATGGCGTTCTCATCAGGCAAGAGCCAGTCGAGTTGCATGACCCCGAAATTTGTCCTTCTAAGGCCAATAAGGGACGAAAAAATATCTATTGCCGTCACGGCGTCACAAGCCGGGAATTGAGTCACGCGTATTAGGCGCGCCGAAAGCGAGAAACGTACGCGGAAGTATCCTTCGCCTAGACCGAAGGCGGCGTTTAGAAAATTCGAAGGATTTGTTCATGTCTAAAAAATATGATTGACCACACGGTCAGGAAAATGAACGCGG
>CACRXP010000376.1:523718-583951 GCA_902702965.1 Spirometra erinaceieuropaei | reverse complement strand
AAGCGCGTGCTACTGTGGTGGACGTGGGGTTTAATCAGAGAACTGCTTATGTTGCAGCAGAGCTGCAGGAAGTGAGGTAGACGGGATGGAGGGGAAGCGAGTGGGGGATGAGCAAGTAGTAGAAATGGAAGAACGTGGGATAGGGTGTTAGCACAACTTTGTCCCCGACGCTGGTCAGGCGGCTCCTCCGCGACAGGGGCCACGACCCCATCAATGTTTATCACATCAACCCCGTCATCGCGAACGATATGGCAGGTCTTGTTAGTGCGTGAGAGTGTCCGGAACCGTCCTTCATATGGTGATTCCAGCAGCTTACCCACACGGCCACAGCATATATGTATATATACATATAGGCTTCTCGGCTGGGTCTTTCTCTAAATACGACTCGGTCGCTGAATTTCAAGGCAGAGCCGAGAGAACGAACGCATAAATTTCCATAGACGATGTGTGGAGTTTTCATGAGTCTCGTTCACGTTCAACCATGCCATTGCCTCCTGGGTGGTAAGCCATCCCACGAGAGCGCGTAAAGCCCAGAAAAGCTTGGAAGAGAGTTGATTAGAACTGGACGCCTCAATAAGTCGTTACCGTTGACGGGGCACTAAACATGACAACTAAACGTCTGACGAGAAGCTTGACGATTTTGTCTACCTCCACGTTCGGAAGAAGAGTGGCTTCGGCCAGCGGATGTAAGAGTCGGCGCAGGTAAGGAAATGAATGAGGCCATTGGGCGGAGGCAAGTGACTTACGACATCCAGATTAACATGTCTGAACCGTAAGTCAGGACTGACAAGTGCGTTTGGTAGAGGCCTGTTGTGGTGCCTCATCTTGTTCCGCCGACTATGCCCAGGTTCCGACATCCTTGTTCATGGAAGACACGACGAGCCTTTTTTGGCAATTTTTCGCGAGGGTCGAACCCTAGGGTGGGAGAGTCCATGGAAATGTTAAAACACAGCCCTAAGCATGAAGATGGACACGAATGGTCGATGAGGAGTCGAAATATCATAAAAGGGTTGTGTGAATGCCGATAGTTATAGGGACGCCTACGCGCTGGAGCCCATTAAGGAACTCGCTGACAGATCAAGCGACGCATGGCTGCTCAGCCGCCACAAAAGTAACGTCGATCGCATTTGAGAGGTGGGGTGTGAAACGAGAAGGTCAGGAAAGCGCGTCAACCACCCCATTCTTCGTTTCATAAATGCAGAGGATATCGGTGGGGAATTGTGAGATGTATTCCAGGTGGGTAATCTTTCGTGGATCATATCTGCCAGAGAGGGATCGAAAAGCAAACGTCAGCAGCTTACGATCCATGAGAATGATGAGATCTTGACCTTCAGGTGATTGGCGGAAATGCTTAACGGTCAAGTAAATGACAAGTGGTTTCCGGCCAAGGGTACTGTGAAAAAATCAGTCGACGAGAGTATTTAGAGAAGATAGGTAATGACCGGGTCGAATCAGCAAGGTGTTGTTGAAGAACTGCGCCTACGGCTAGAGTCGAGGGGGCAACCGTCAGGGACAGAGGAGCCTTGGGAGGAGAATGCGTCATCGGGGTAACACCAGCCAGGAAGGCTTGATTTCCCTACAAGTAGTCTGTACCACACCGCAAAGCTTGAGGGGACTCTTGGAACCAGAAAGCATGTTCCTGAGCTGAGATAAGTATATTTTGGTATGAACTAGCGACAGAAATGCATTTTGTTAAGAAAGCGTTGCAGCTGATGTTGTAAGATTGATGGAGGGAAATTTTTAATTGCATCGACCTTGGTCGGTAGATTTAGCAAATTTTCCGGGGTCAACGTCGTGACCAAGGAATTTAAGAGAAGAAACGCTAAAAAGGTACTTGAATGTTTAATAATGACGCCATACTTACCGAGTCTGTCAAACACCAAGGCAAGGTACTCCTTATGTTCTTCAGCATTCCGATAAACTACCATCGACATCGGCATACACAAACAGCCAACCATTTAAGAAAAGTTTCGATGAGGAAAGTGGCCGATGAGCCTCTGGAACGTGTTGATGGCATTGGGAGGGCCGGAGGGAGTGTGAATGAATTCGAATCGGCCAGAGGGATAAGTGATGACAATTGTTGGAATATCCTCTAGGGCGAAAGGTACCTGATGGAAGATGCACACCTGACAGGTCTTCGAGAAAACCGTTTTGTCGAAAAGGACTCCGACGATATCTTGAAAATGAGTTACTGGGTATCGATCGGGAATATTGGCGTTTTTGAGGAGTCGGTAGTCGCCACAGGGTCGCCAATCCACTGAATTCGCCTTGGCCCTTGTGGGCAGCCATAATGGCAACGTCGCGCCTCTCGCTAGCGCCTGCATTTACGTCCTAGCGATAGTCTGCTATAGCACAAACGTCTGCCCGGCTTCGATCTGTTTCGTTCCAATTCACTGTCTGAACCACGCATCTGGTCGATTTTCTGCCTTCACCATGCGAGGCTTGTCCCTACCCTCGCGTGGGTTCGGGGTCAAGTAACGCAACTCCTCTCGCTAATTGGTAACACAGGCGGACAGTCCAGGCCACTAGCGTAAACAATCTGCCACGAAACTTTTGCAGCGGCGACCTTCGGCGACACACGACTCGTCGCTCTCGCGGACGCCGCCTCCGCGGCGTCGGACGCACCCTCGTCCAGTTGCCAACTTTCCCCTATCCTTCTGTACAGAATAAATAAAATCTTCTCTCCAACTGGCGTCCTGTTTCTTACAACTTGGGATATGGCCTGAAGTTGTGGCACACTGAGAATACCCCATCACCGTTCAGCCGTTACACCCTCGTGTGCTGAGGGGACACCCGGGGGCTCTCGGGTGGTCGAACGATGTCCAGTTGCAACATTTATTCAAACGCCGCTCTCACAACCTGCAGACAGGTCGTCGCCAGCTGTCTGAACCGAGCGAACACAGGAGGGCCTCGGGTACAAATGTGGTGCCCAACACCTTCTTGGGCCTCGGAACCGCGGAAATGGTGGCTGGTGAAGTTCGAGCGTTGGAAGAGGACATCTCGATAAGGGCAAGTTATATCTAAACAGAGGACAGATAAGTAGCAGGGGTTGTGAAGGAAGTCAACCAGCGAACGGACAGGCCAGTGGTACGGTTGAGCAGTCGGATACACCCGCAGTCCACGAGGAGATCAAACTCGGCTAGAAAGTCCGAGTCAAGGATTATATGAGGGATATCGGTAATCATAAAGATCTAGGAGAACGAACGACAACAGCAGATGTTCAGGGTGGGGAACGGGCTGTCAAACGTGGGAATGAGGTGCACAGTTGACAAATTGGAGAGGAAGGCCAGGGTTGGGGCAACTGCGGTCGGCCGAATTGGGGTGGGCACACTGACGTGGACTCGGGTGTCTACGAGAAAACGTCTAAGAGACAGGCCGTTGCAGGCGTGGAATTTGTGACCAGAGCCGGAGGAGCCAGAGAAATTTGCTGCACTGATCTTGGGGCCGACCTGTTTCAATAATCGTCTTTAATTCTGGGTAAAAACAAGAAAAGTTGCAGCGACGAGTTTTGTCACTGAGAGTGATATTATGCCAGCAAGTGACAATTGTGTTGTGTCGAGATGAAGGAATATGCTGGACTTGTCGGGTGGATGACATCGATTCGCTCCGAGACAACAGGGAGGCTGCCTACTCCCTAAGAGAGGCTATGTCTTGTGCGATATGCGTCATCCGTTGCCCCGAGTTCAAGATAGGGGACAGTAGAGAAGCAGAGGTAGCGGAAAGTGAGAGAGCTTGGCGGAAAAACGAATCTCCTTAAAAAAGGAGACACGATCGCTGGGACAAGAGCTTTACCAGCTACTGCATCCTATAAATACTGCAGCCCCTTATGCATGAAGCACCCTTATCTCCTTTTGTCTCTGTTGATGGCTTCGAGTAGGAATCCGAAACGTCAGGCTAATAAAGCTCTTGTCCCGGCGATCGTGCCTCCTTCTTCAAGGCTGCTTCCTGGGACTCGTCTCTTCGCTTCTATTGGAAATGCATCTCCATCAACCGTTCGGTCATCTGGCTGAGTTGGGCAGCTGAAAGAATAGCGGAAGCCGGTGTCAAAATATGCTGCGCTTCTAGTGAAAATGCGTTCACTATCAACGCCTGATCATTACAAAGATTGTAAAGGAAGAATTCTGGTGTTCGGAAGGTATCGCCAATTGTTGCGATAGAATGGTCGGCAAATGAAAGGTTCCCAAATCAGAAGGCAATGAATGCAATAACATGGTCAAACATTTACATAGGCTGAGAGTGTACAGGGAGAACAACAAACAGTTGCAGTTAGCGTTCTCATCGGGCAAGTACCTGTGGCGTTAGGGTTGTTGAGCCCCGGCACCGAGCGTCCATGTCTTTGTCTAAGCCGTGTCCGCCTGCAAACACTCATCTATGAAGTAGCGGCAATTTAATCCGGACTCTGACAAACTGGTGCCAAGTCGTGAACGTTTCCAGCAGCAAATTTACGAAGGGCGTGGGACGGGTGGAAGGACGACGCAAAGAGGCGGACGTGCACACGATCGCATGAACAGACTGCCACACGCCTACCCTGATGTGCAGGACGAGGTGGATATCATCGTTCGTGATGATCGAAATGTCAGATGGCCGTTTGTGGTTTTTTTTAAACGCACCGGGACTCCCTAAATTTTGAGTGCCAGAAACTGCACTTGGCCCTTTGAAGTAAGTATTGGCTCCACGACAGGGTGACAGCCAGTTTTCTTCTCTGTGCGGCTAGTGCACGCATTAATTTAAATCATCCTTGGCTTTGATAGGTTTCTGCTCCGTTTCGACATTCCCTTTATTTCGGTGCGGTTGGAAAAAAATATACGGTGGACGCTGACACGTTGGTATTTACAAAGGAAATAAAATCATCCACTAGGGTCTCGTATGCGTCAGGAAATATGGTTACATTTTCCATAGTAAAACGGTTAAGCAATATTTAATGTCTAAACAGAAATTAGAAAATAAAATTTTATCATACTCGCTGTCGTGTTTACTAGGAAAGATGGTTAATTTTTGGAAAAAACAGGGTTTTCTGTTTGTTCTACAAGCGTACGCTATAGAAGAGTTTTTACGTTGTTTTAGCATCCTTCGAAGACATCACTTTAAATAGTACAAGGGCATCCGTGGGAATACTAACTTACCGCACTTGTTTGAGTACTGTTTTGGTTGTCGGAACCGTCGCAAAATCAGCGTGCTACGTTAACATTCGTTAAATCGAACTGTTTTTACACGGGTTACGGATCTGCGGATGCATGCATTCCACATAAACTACGACAAAACGTCTTTCGTTCATCCTTCCCGAAAGTAACGTACTGCAAATGTACCATTACGGACTGGAGGAGTGGCTATTTCGACGTCTCAAATCTCTAGCCTCCGATTTGATTACCACAGTCCGTTCGTCAACACAATTTTTGGAGAAGCTAAAAAGGATAAGTATCATACCAAGCGACGTCATGGTATCCTTTGATGTCACGTCACTTTTTACTTCTATTCCACAGGACCAGGCAGTCGAGGCCATCAAACTACTCCTATGAGGGAAATACAATGAAACGACGAATCGCCTCGGACACGCCCAGATCATCCGACTCCCGAAATTCTGTCTGAAGACGTACTTTAGGTTCGACGGAACAATCTACGAATAAGTAAAGGGCACGTCAATGGGTTCGTCAATTTCAGGACTCATGGCTGAGGCAGAGGTGGCATAAAAGGCGAAGAAGTCAATCCGAATGGGTGAGATGTCCACTAAGACTCAACTGCCTCTCTTTCAAGCTCGTCATTTTCCCACAACAAAAATTTCAGAGCAGGTAGATCAATCGGGTCCACTCTCACTTACAGGAACATTTCCTCTATATCCCTTGTCATTGTAAGAAGCTCAAGTCGGAAACCCAACAGCACACTTTCTAACTTAGCGTTTAGGTCAGCTCCTTGGTATATATTGCCATTCAGAGATACGCTCTGGCAATTGGCAACACAGCCAATTACAACACGGGTTTTTTGGTCTCGGGTGATTGACAACGGGGTGGTGAGGTAAGTACCATTGTCTCGGAACTGGAAAAATTTTGCTGCCACCAGCTTGCTCGATGTATCCATTCTCTACGTACGAACAGAGTTTTTGCTCATATTTCAGAAGTAATTTGGGCTCTCCACCCAAATTACTCTTGAAACAGATTAGTAATTTGCGCGCCAACTGAAAATTGTCCGGAAAATTCAGCGTATTGTTTCGCCAAGGGAGTGACAGCTGGTACTGCCCTTTTATGAGTGCAACGGAGGATCGCACAAAAGCTACTGCCCGTTTATCCTCCAGTGAGTGACTCGCAGTCGTTGTTGAAGTGTCCGAAAACTCCGAGTCGTATAGCTTCTAAATATTGTGTGTCACATCCTTTTCTTGATTTACAATGCAGTGACAGACAGCGCTCTGTTTTAGCCTGCCACGTGAAGATCCAAGCAGCGTCCAGCCCAACAGTGTTTTCACGACGAACGGTTCCCTCTTGCCACCCAGACGTTGGTCAAGTTCCCAATGAGATTTCGCGATATCATTCCCAATGAGTATGCCATCCTCGTAATCAATGAGCTCGTCTAACATTATACCGTTCAGGTGTTGCCACGAAGAGGCCATCCTTTAAATTGACGATTCTGCACGGAATGGCAAGTCTTCAGCCACTAAAACCATTTCAATCTCAACTGACTCGGTTGCATTCATGGGCAGCACCCTTAGACTTCCGACTTCCGAGTTGCATTTGATTGAATCACTTAAGGTGTTTATTGTCAATGTCCTTGGCGTTGTGAACACTCCATTTCCGACAAGAAACTCTCATTTAATCAGAGTGACATCTGCGCCACTGTCCAAAAATGCGTAAGTTTCGAAATTTCCTGTTGGAGTTGCCAACTTGACAGGAATAACTCCCGGTCGCGATGGTACATACGTAATTCCAGTCAGAGGACAATGCCCTTCATAATGTAATGTTCGTTGATTGTTTTCCGATGACATTACATGCAAAAGAGTATGATGTCGTTTTGCTTACCCGGACTGGTCACAAATTTCTCTGAAGCAGCATACCTTGACAAAATTCGTATTCCCAAGACAAACAAAACACTCTTTGTGTTCTCACAGACAATTTCACTGATCTGCAACACCCATCGAAAGTAAACATGGGCAATTTGCCGCTTCATGTGCATAAGGGCATATGCAACATGGCCGTTGATCTGGTTTGACACTCGAAATGACAAAATTGTCAGGGTTCCCCCGTTTTTGATGCTGGGCTGTGGCGATAGAGGGCTCTTGAGAGAGCTTGACATCCCCACCTCGAGATGTTTGTCCGAAACGACTTCTTGCTATCCTAGCTCGAGTATTTACGAATTCTGAGAGGTCTGCAAAACCTGGATCCCTACCATTCATTAGTTATTCTGTCAGTCACTTCAGCCCATTGGCTTTGCATAAAAAACGGTAGACAGATCACTATCCGCTCTAGGACATTCAGCGACTGTAAGTCGGACACGTAGTTCACTTGTGTGAGTGCTTTTTCACAACTTTTCATTTTTATGCACAAATCTGAAAGTGCCTTTGCGGTCTGGTTAACTTGGCGTGCCTCCCTTAAGACACCATCCAGAAGACAACGAGCCACTACACGTGGCTGGCAAAATGGGCGGCTCAAGATTTCCCGTGCTCTTGAATAAGCCAACGGTGAGGGCAGCATGACGCACACTTCTATTGCAGCTCTCGCATCGCCTCTGCAATAGTGAATCAAGTACAGGAGCCTTTGTCCAGCATCTTCCACTTTTACTCCACGTACACTTCAAACTGGCATATACATTTCCAATAATGCATCGGGTTACAATAAAACCAGGAAAACTCAACCTTGGGCAGTTCTAAACTGGCAACTGGCAGACTCCTAGCACTTGCTTTGGACATATCAACATTCTCACTTAGACAATGATTACTCTCTGCAGGAGAAATTTCATTCAGTGTGCATTGCTTCCAACATTTCGAGACATGTGCAACTGAATCCACGAGTTGACGGTCGTCATCGGACATCTCTTCATCGGTCTCTACCGCTATCCTAGCAAGCTCGATCCTTCTCTCGGCATCAAAAATAGCCTGCTGGAGTTCGGTTGCACGTTTAACTCACCCCTCTTCTATTTCTGCTATTCTTAAGAGTTTAACTGTTTTACTGAACTACGACTACTAATAGGAACTGTCTTACAACAGCCGGATTGGACATCTTTCTTTAGCTCTCCTTGTCCTTCGAAGGCATCTGGTTTGTCCAGTCCGAGAGACTGTTCCGTACCGTCTGATTCATTTTTCCTAGGACGCGTCTGCGTTTGATGAAACTAATGTCGTCCAGTTTATGGTACGATGCTGAGTATTGTAGAATTCTTTGCTAGTCCAGTTACGCGTATGAGGCAAGAACAGATTTCGGTGTATATACTGTACTGTTGATGGAATACAGGTAATAATGAAAGCGTACAAACCTCAACAACGGACACCCTAGACAAAGAATTCCTTTGTGGCTGGTCGAAAAATCGAATTCCCAGCTGACAGTCAGGATATAAAACTGGTTAATTAAAAGAACGCTGATCATGTTCGAAAGAGGGTTAAAAAAGGGGAGATGTGAATGTCGACGGGGATCAATGTGGAAACACTTGCGAAGGGGGAGTGGAGAATTCCAAACGTTGACCAACTGGATACAACAGCACTTGTTTCGTGAATTAGCCATGCGAACGACAGCCCTAGGTCTCCTGTGTGTCCGCGGTATTTCACAGTGACCTTCGTCTCCATTCGTTATGGTGTTCGGATTCGACTGCTTAGCAAATTCACGAAGAATTTCGCGGACGTCGCAGCTTTTGGCCTTCAAAAATCGCATTAACTGGGGACCCCGATGGATGTTTGCAACGTTCTGATTCACCCAGGGCAACTACTTTTGTGCGGTCGTGTTTTGCCTTTCAGTCCAAATAGTAACCGAGGTTTTAGTTTGCCTCGCGCCTTTCCTGCCTCCAGTCCGTAATTGGCATGGTCTGAAAAATTATTTGTTAATTATTCTACTTGGCAACTGTTTAGGAATGGCCTCCACATCCTCTAAGTGGGAATCTCCGGCTAAAACGTACATATTTCGACATGTAGAGCAGCAGTGCTAGCCATCAAGAGGTTGACGCTTGTATTCCAAACAGCGTCATAAATCAGAGTTATCTGCTCACCAAATTGCGTAGAAACCAGCGAAAATACCTTTGTTAGTACTTATACGGCTAGCCGTGAATAAATTTTTCCCGTTCCAAACTGTCAAAAGCCATCGTTACTCCGATAGCACGTTTGCTATCCCTGTTTATCTGGGCGTTTCTA
Source organism: Spirometra erinaceieuropaei (assembly GCA_902702965.1). Taxonomy (NCBI): domain Eukaryota; kingdom Metazoa; phylum Platyhelminthes; class Cestoda; order Diphyllobothriidea; family Diphyllobothriidae; genus Spirometra; species Spirometra erinaceieuropaei. Next base: position 574,635 of record CACRXP010000376.1, on the reverse strand, counting down.
AATGGTTATATTCTGCACGTTTCATTCAGAGAGAAATTATACATGTCGCACTACAATGAACAGAAAGTTGCGAGGATATGTGGTTTATTGACCACCTATGTCAAACTGAACACAGACAACATTATCGGAAACATTCACACAAAAACCACCACTCTTCAGTCATGGGTTGTGTATGAAAGGGTGTTAGAATACGCCAACACACCTGAAATTTTAGCAACAAAGAGGAACCTCCAGGTGGATCACAGCAAACGGCGTCCTCGGATTTCAACACTTACCCCTAGTAGTCGCCCATACAATCTTCGCAACTCGTCTCTAATTATACCTCTTCCAGCGTCCTCCACCTCTAAGCGCTCCCTTTTTTCGCTTCCAGGGATACTTTCCTCTGGAATAACCTTCCAATAAATATAAGATCTTCAGAAAATCTACACACCTTTAAGAGAAGGCTACGCCTTTACCTGAATACTGACTCGATTAAACTTTTATTTTCCTCATCCTTCCCAGACAACTTTTTCTATGACACTGAGAAAGGGCCACCGGGAATTTAGCATGCCGCTATTAAATTTCCGTATCTGTTCACGTTTCCTTCCTTTATGAGTAGTCTCGCTACCTAAGATCCCTCACCAGAAATGTTAATTATTCCAATTTTTTAGTTCATGCATCGTGCCCTCACAGAATGCGCGTCATCGACGCTCTTGGCGAAACCTTCTGTATTCGCCATATACTAGTAGTCTGGTCGCATCTCCCTTCCCCCATGTTCGGATGGACTCGGTTGAATGTAACCGACCGCATCTGGGTTCCTATCGCCTCGGGACTGATCTTCATGATGCCCTCACTGAATGCGCTCCATCGATGCTCTTGGCGAAGCCTTCTATATTCGCCATATACTAGTAATCTGGTCTCATCTCCTTTGCCCTATCCTCGGATGGACTCTGATGAATGTAACAGACCGCATCTGGGTTCTTGTCGCCTCGAGACTGGTTGTCATCGTGCCCTTACAGAATGCGCTCCATCGGCGGTCTTGACAAAGCCTTCTATATTCGCCATATACAAGTAGACTGGTCGCATCTCCCTTCCCCCATGTTCGGATGGACTCGGTTGAATGAAACCGACCGCATCTGGGTTCCTATCGGCTTGAGACTGGTTTTCAATTTCGGCACTTATTTTTCTTATTCAAGACGATACAGGCCAGTCCTGACCGACCCGCCTACGTACCATTTTATGAAATCCGTTACACAATGCCATATACAGCTGACATTTATTTCGGTCATGTTGATGTCGGACTATATTCCATTCTGTACCGCCACATGCAGGCCAGTCTTCCCTGTTTTTTTCTGATGCTATTTTTCTGAGGGTTTTTTTTTCTCCTGTTAAATTACTACAATCATTTTTAAATTTTGCTTTGGAGTTTTTTGTTCACCCCTCGTTTTTTCATTTTCATTTTGCTTAACGGACTTCTAATCTCAAAAACTATGCATTGCACTTTGTGCAGATTTTGCCTACATCGTCTAAAATTTGCATGTAAATTTATTTTTACTTGCTTTGATGGGACCCCGACGGGTCTTTAATAAAAAAATAATTGAATTGAAATTGAACACAAAGGTATAAGCAACTTCTTGTTGGCGTCTATACAAAAAAACCGGTGCTGTGAGATTCACAGTGGCGTAATGGTAACAGGGGTGCAGGGGTGTCAGCGGTGGGTTCACGTAATGGTCGTGGTGGTCGCTCACATGCTTGCAGGTGAGACTGCGCCTAGCGTCCACTTGCTGACACTCAACTCTCACTTGTGGCTCCACGTAGCTGGACTCTGCTCAGCGGCCACACCCCGGGAAACCGTCTCGACCGGCAGGCTAAACCAGGTGAGGGGGCCCTGTGCGCTGTGCCGTGTGCACAGTGTTTGCGGATTCCGCTGGATGGAAGGTCGGATGGAACCTTGCGTCGGCACCGTCGTGACGTGGTTCGTCTCTGCACGCCGCTGGACAGCCGGTGACGGGATGGATCTCCACATCGACATCGCCTTGACGCGCCCACCTACGCCGTCGGAGACCGCGGCTTTCGGCGAATTCGAGTCGCTCTCCACTACAACCCGAAGTCGTGGTCCCATAGTGGAGTTCGGCCGTGCCACAACGGCACATGGCAGCCCTATTCAGGGATGGCACTGCGAGCCCCCACGAGGGAAAGGGCCTAGAAAAGGTGGCCTAAACATTGCTGGGTACCACGCCGTCTCCAGGCTAGCCAGGGCCGCAGACGTCTAAACATGGTCGAAACAATCAAAATCGAAACAACAACAATACCAATAACAACAACAACCATACTCATTCTCCTCATCCTACCTCTTCTTCCTCTTCCTCCGCCTATTCTTCTGCCTATTCTTCTCCTTCGTCACCTTCTCCATCTCCTTCCCGTCGCCCCACTCGCTGTCACCAGACTGGCAGGGTGAGCCCGCTCACTCTGGCAGCCTGGAATGTTCGTTCCCTTTTAGACAATCCGAGGAGCAACCGACCGGAACGGAGGACGGCGCTAGTGGCACGAGAACTGGCGCGCTACAAGGTGGACATCGCCGCACTCAGCGAGACCCGATTCTCCGAACAAGGCCAACTGGAGGAGGTGGGTGCCGGCTACACCTTCTTCTGGAGCGGTCGACCCAGGGCAGAGCGACGGGACACGGGTGTCGCCTTCGCCATCCGGAACGACATCGTGGGACGACTGCCCTGTTTGCCGCAGGGCATCAACGATCGCCTGATGAGCCTCCGCCTGCCTCTCTGGGGAGGCAAATTCGCCACCATCATCAGCGCCTACGCTCCGACCATGACCAACCCCGACGCCGTCAGAGACAAATTCTACGAGGACCTGCACGCCCTCTTGGCGACTGTGTCGAAGGCGGACAAGTTGATTGTCCTTGGTGACTTCAACGCCCGCGTCGGCACAGACCATACTGCCTGGAGAGGAGTGCTGGGTCCCCACGGTCTCCGCGGCTCAAACGAAAATGGTCTGCTGCTTCTCCGCACCTGCGCAGAACACCGCCTCATGCTGACGAACACGTTTTTCTGTCTGCCGGAGCGAGAGAAGGCCACCTGGAGGCATCCTCGGTCGCGTCAGTGGCACCTGCTGGACTATGTCCTCGTCCGGAGGCGAGATCAGCGGGACGTGCTGGTGACGAAGGCGATCGCGGGTGCTGACGGGTGGACCGACCATCGCCTCGTCATCTCGAAGAGGCGTGTTCGCCAACAGCCTCGCAGGAGACCACAAGGTAAGTGATCCCCAGGTAAGCTGAATGTTGCCTTGTTGTCTTTGCCTGCTCACCATCTTCATTTCAGCAATGAGCTAGCTCAAAGGCTAGACAACCTTCCTATCGCTGCCGCCGACGACGCCGCCGCTGCCGAGAACGCCTCCGTGGAGAACCGCTGATGTCAACTGCGAGACACGGTCCAGTCGACGGCGCTCGCCGTCCTCGGTCGCGCTCCCCGCCAACACCAGGACTGGTTCGACGACAACGACGCCGCCATCAGAAATCTGCTAGCTGAGAAGAACCGCCTACACAAAGCCTACGTAGATCACCCCACTGGGGACAACAAAGCTGCCTTCTACCGCAGTCGCCGCCAACTTCAGCAACGACTGCGCGAGATGCAGGACGCCTGGACTGCTCGCAAAGCTGAGGAGATCCAAGGCTACGCGGACCGCAACGAATGGAAGAACTTCTTCTCTGCGATCAAAGCTGTTTACGGTCCGCCGACGAAGGGTACTTCTCCTCCCCTCAGCGCCGACGGCAACACTGTCCTGACCGAGAAGACGCAAATCCTGCAGCGATGGGCCGAGCATTTTCGAGGCGTCCTCAACCGCCCCTCCGTCATCTCCGACGCCGCCATCGAGCGTTTGCCGCAAGTGAAGACCAACGTGGACCTCGACCTCCCGCCATCTCTCCAGGAGACCATCAGGGGCGTGCAGCAGCTCTCCAGCGGGAAAGCACCCGGATCGGACGCAATCCCTGCTGAGGTCTACAAGCACGGAGGTCCCCAACTGATGGATCACCTGACTGCGCTCTTCCAAGAGATGTGGCGTCAAGGTGAAGTCCCGCAAGATTTCAAAGACGCGACCATCGTGCATCTCTACAAGCGCAAAGGGAATCGCCAAGTCTGCGACAACCACCGCGGCATCTCCCTGCTGAACATCGCCGGGAAGATCTTCGCCCGCATCCTTCTCAACCGCCTCAATAACTATCTGGAACAGGGCCTTCTGCCGGAAAGCCAATGCGGCTTCCGTCGTCATCGTGGAACCACGGATATGATCTTCGCCGCCCGTCAACTTCAGGAGAAGTGTCAGGAGATGCGGACCCACCTGTACTCTACCTTCGTGGACCTGACGAAAGCCTTCGACACGGTGAATCGTGAAGGACTGTGGAAGATCATGCAGAAATTCGGCTGTCCGGAGCGATTCACTCAGATGGTGCGTTAGCTGCACGACGGTATGATGGCGCGAGTCACGGACAACGGAGCTGTCTCAGAGGCATTCGCAGTGACCAATGGAGTGAAGCAGGGCTGCGTACTGGCGCCTACCCTCTTCAGTCTTATGTTCTCTGCCATGCTGATGGACGCCTACCGCGACGAACGCCCCGGGATCCGCATCGCCTACAGGACGGACGGTCACCTCCTGAATCAACGGCGTATGCACTTCCAATCGCGCGTATCAACAACCACCGTTCACGAACTCCTCTTCGCCGACGACTGCGCCCTGAACACCACCTCGGAAGAGGAGACGCAACGGACCATGGGCCTGTTCTCCGCCGCCTGCGAGAACTTCGGTCTGGTCATTAACACGCAGAAGACAGTGGTGATGCACCAACCTCCGCCCAACTCAGCCACAGCCCCCAACGCGCCGCCGCAAATCAGCGTGAACGGAACCCAACTGCAAGTGGTGGAGAACTTCCCGTACCTGGGCAGTACTCTCTCCCGCAACACCAAGATCGACGACGAAGTCGCCAACAGGATCTCGAAAGCCAGTCAAGCCTTCGGTCGCCTTAAAAGCACAGTTTGGAATCGCCACGGTCCTCAGCTCAGCACCAAGCTGAAGATGTACAAGGCCGTCATCCTGCCGACACTACTGTATGGAGCGGAGACTTGGACGGTGTACGCAAAGCAGGCACGTCGTTTGAACCACTTCCACCTCAGTTGTCTTCGTCGCATCCTGAGGCTGAAGTGGCAGGATCGAATCCCCGACACTGATGTGCTGGAACGGACGGGAATCCTCAGCATCTACGCCATACTGAGGCAAATTCAGCTGCGCTGGAGCGGCCACCTGGTGAGCATGGATGACGAGCGACTACCCAAACGACTCTTCTACGGAGACGTCGCGACGGGTTCTCGACGTCAAGGAGGCCAGATTCGCCGTTACAAGGATACCCTGAAGTCCTCCCTGAAATGCCTGTAAATCAACCCGACCAACTGGGAGGAGCTCGCACTCGATCGACCGACCTGGAGGAGGACAGTGAGGACAGGCGCTGCGATATACGAAGACAATCGCATCGCTGCCGCCAAAGCGAAACGTGAAACCCGCAAATCACAACTTCGCCCAGTAAGCAACGCCGCCGCACAACCGCTTCCAACGTGTCCTCGATGTCAACGGACATTCCGGGCTCGAATCGGACTTGTTGGACATCTTCGGATTAACTGCGCCTCTCGAACGGCACCAACCATCGCCCCCCCCCGCCTGCCTCTTCCTCCTCCTCCTCTCCGCCGCCAACTAACCCTGACAATTCTTCTGACCCACCACTTCCATCATCCTCCTCCTACTCCTCCTCCTCCTCCTCCTCCTCCTCCTCCTCATCCTCCTTGCCCACTGCTCCAACGGCGGCCGCTCAGGCGACTGTCCCGCGCACAACAACCGACACTACCACCACCACCCCCGACTCCAGGGATGAGGATCAGGACTACACCTGCCCTCACTGCGACCGTACCTTCACCTCACACATCGGCCTGGTCGGTCACTTGCGAATCCATCGCACAGAGACTGGCGAACCAGTGCCTGAAGCACCAGCCTACGCCCACCGCACTCGCCTCCACTGCCCACACTGCCCTCGCACCTTCAGGCATCGCATGGGCCTTTTCGGCCACATGCGCATCCACGATAGCGGCCTTGACCGCACTCCCGACACACCCACCACATCCAACACATCCACCGTGCACACCCCCACCCTCGTTCCATCCGTCCGCGCCACCACCACCACCACCACCGCCTACTCTGTAGCTGACACTGACACCGCCGACTTCTCATGCCCACACTGTCCACGCACATTCACCTCACGCATCGGCCTGGTCGGTCACTTGCGAATCCATCGCACAGAGACTGGCGAACCAGTGCCTGGAGCACCCACCTATACCCATCAAGCTCGTCTCAACTGCCCACTCTGCCCTCGCACTTTCAGGCATCGCATGGGCCTATTCGGCCACATGCGCATCCACGACGACCTGCGGTAGACAACCGCCGGCCACACCACACATTCACTCACTCACTCCCTACCTCCTCCACCACCACCATAACCCCATCAGAAATCAACACTCACACACCTCATGCACCCAACTGCCACCTCCCACGCAAGTGGGAAGTCCACATCTCGACTCGGTCCCCATGCGGCTTCGGCTGCACGGGTGACTTGAGTACGAGACTATCCCGACACGTCAAGCGTCGTGGACAGGAAGGTTGCTGATTGACGCCTGTTCTCGGTTCACGCAGTTCGTCGCGTTGTGTGTGATGCGTGGAGTGGCGGACTGGTGGGCTGGGGACGGGCTGAAACAGCACCTTCCACGGCACTCTCACGCAAGTGAGAGACAAGCCGTTCAACCCCGTTGTGTAAAATCCTGGTGTTGTGTGTATGGGGGGCCAGGTCGTGCCGTGGCGCGCGCAGTCATGGTCATTCGACCATGACAGCCACCGCGCCCATTCTTCACTCCAATCTGCTGACCGGCTCGGACAGCGGCTGGGGTGTGGGAGTGGGAAGGGAGAGTGAGGTCGACGACTCAGCGCACTTTCTCCTCACTATAAACAATCTGACGCGCTTGAAACTATCACGGTGCGCTAAAAGCCGTGGCTTGGAAGGTTGCCAACTGACGGAGTAACTTGGACCTCCTCCTTGACCGGAGGCGGTCTGAGAGTCAGGCTGCAATGGCTCCTTTTTAATGTGGCCTTTATGGCACTCCGATCACAGTGTGGGATCCGAGCCAGGCGTTGGCGGCACGCCCAGGTGCGGCTTCGGCCGTGCCAGCCTCCAAATCTATGTTGTGTTGGTTGAAATCCTGGTTATTGTTGTGTGGACCAGGGGGTGTGGTGGAACGCCAAGGTGAGGATCCGTCCGAGCCATCCACCTGCGGCCTCCCTCGTCTCCGGTCTTCTTGACTCTGTCTTGACGCCGGGCTTGGGCGAGGGAGGAGGAGAGAGTGTAGGCAGATGCTACGCAAGTCTACCGGCACTATAAACCCCTGCGTAAGTCACCGTCCCTGCTCCCATTGCTGCTGCAACTGTGGGACACACGGTGGACATCATCGAAAACGATGGTCGAACTGTCAATGACAACAATATAATGAAATAAGTGAGGTGATGTTCTTTTGAGGATAACTTGCGGTAGAAGTTCAGATCAGTTTCTACAATAAGCCGGCTTCTTGAAGTCAAACACCAGGACGACTGCTCGTCGGGTAGAGGGCTGCTATGTGGTGCGAGAATGTCTGCCAGCGCTGCAGAATTGCGATACCGGTAAGCTTATATCAGAGGCGCTACTGCACATCCCTTAGGTGTGCCCACAGACTTCTTCCCCTTAGGGAGCCACTTTTCGAAGATAATGTTGGACAGCAAGTAGGCTATCGAGGATACGATGATAGCAGTATCCCACAGTTACAAACTAGTAAATAAGAACAAAGTCGTCAGCAAGTAAAATGCACGTGCTTGTTCTATGCCTTATTCAAAATTGTGTCAAGTTTTTTTTAAAACGCGCATTGTAACTAACTAAAAACGGACTTAAATGTCACTACAATACTCCGTCCTCCTAGGAGAACGGAGTTCAAGAAAATTATTGTTAATAGAAGGAAAAGGTGGGAGTGTTATGCATATTGTACAGGTTGGTAACGGTCGGGAAAATGGACATGATGACCGCTGCGCTTAAGGGGGAGTCTGTGGGATAAGTGAAAACGCAGAGTTATAGGGCGTAAGTTGGGTCTGGGAAATAGCAAATAGCTATGTGCCGGTCGTTCGGTTGGGGAGGTTGAAAGAGGCTCGGTATAAGCCGCCTTCCAGAGATCGACTGGGCCCACGTCGATGCGACCTACATAGGTAATTGTAAAATGCTTATAATTGCGAGATAGTACTCGAAATGGACCGTCTCAGGGTTGTTATAGTGGTCAATGAACGTTATCTACGCGGACAAATACAGACGAACCAGACGATGTACCACTTACTTGTTGGAGCACGTGGAGGAGTGGCTCGAAGATGAGTCATGGCTTGACGCAATCTTTGCACATAATCGTTGGAATCCAGGTTGGCTGAGCTTTCAGAGTGCCCGAAAAAATCACCGGGAATCCGTAGGGTAGTACCATAGATAACTTCGGCAGCGGAACATTTCAATTCGGGCTTGAGTGCAGTACGGATATCGAACGTGACCAAGGGTAAATGATCGCTCCAATGGGAAGGGTTGTCACGAACTCGGAGCGAGACTTTGAGTTTCCGATGGAAACACTCGACTAAGCCGTTGGATGAGGGATGGTATGCTGTTGTGTGTATGCACGAATACCCGAGGAGGTCGGCAAGGCTGTTAAAAAGTCTAGACTCTAATAAGTGGCCTCGACCGGTGGTAATAGTTGATGGACGCCATAATGGGAGATCCAGTGTTCCAAAAAGGCATGAGCACCGGAATCTGCAGTTATGTTAGATATGGGAATTGCAATGGTCCAACGAGTAAATCGGTCAATCGCGGTAAGTAAATAGTTGCAACCAAGAAATGCTGGAAAAGGACCAACCAGATCGACATAAACATGTGCAAAATGTGCGTCAAGTGCGAGAAAAGTGCCAATGGGGGATTTGTTGTGCCGTCCGACTTTGGCCAAACATGAACGGGTCCACTGGCGGATATCAGTGTTCATGCTTAGCAAAACGAAACGCTCGCTGACGAGGCGTTGGGTAGTGCGAATGCCAGGGTGAGCCAGATTGTGCAACGCGGCAAAAACATCTCGTCTCATCTCGCTTGGCACTACGCGTCGGGAGGCACCGCGCGATACGTCACACAAAATTGTACCGGGGGTCGTGGAAAGAGGAATGGCCTTGAACTGAAGACTAGTGTGTTGAAGGCTCTCAGTGAAAGTCGGCTGGTTTTGCAGTTCTGCCATGTGCTCCAAATCGATGGAAGGGCGGGCGATGGCATTAATGTCGGGCCGAGAAAGACAGTCAGCAACATAATTACGAAAATGCTCAATGGCTAAATAAATTGCAAGAAGTTCCCTATCAAAAGTGCTATAGCGAGTTTGTGGGGGTGTCAATTTGGCAGAGTAGAAAGCCAAGGGCTGGGTGCCAGTGGGCGTCTGTTTCTGAAGGGCAGCACCTATAGCGAAATTGGAGGCGTCGGCCGCAATAGAAATGGGACATCAATTATAGGGTGAACAAGGGCAGTTGTATCCGCAAGAGCCTTCCTGGCACGATTGATAGCCTCTACAGCTGTGTCAGAAAAAAACTTGCGGTTGTTTCCGCGCAAAAGTCTTGTAAGTGGAAACATTCATTGAGCACAATGAGGGATAAAACGCCGATAGAAATTGACAAGGCCTATAAAGCGGCGCAGTTGTTGAAAAGAAGTGGGAGTAGAGAAACCACGAATAGCTGAAACTATGGTATCTATGGGATGACAACCAAAAGCGTCTACGCAATGTCCTAGGAAAAACAGCGACTGTACACCGAAAACGCATTTAAAACATTAGTGAAACGCCAAAATGGCTCAATAGTTCAAAAATGAGACGCAAATGTTGTAGGTGTTTGTGTTCACTGGAAGTTGCTACTAGAACATCGTCGACATAGACAAAAAAGTAAGTCGCGGAGGGCTTCGTTGATGAAACGCTGAAAATGTTGAGCGGAGTTGAGTAGCCCAAAAGGCATCCTGACAAACTCGAACAGACCAAACGGTGTTGTAATCGCCGTTTTGAGAACGTCTGCTGGAGCAACGGGCATCTGATGGGAAGCTTTGACTAATTCAGTCGTGGAAAATACTGTTTCTTCGGCTGGGCTAGATGAAAAGTCGTGGAGATGGGGAAATGGATATCCGTCACTCACAGTGCAGGTGTTTGACCGTTGGTAATGCCCGCATGGGCGCCAGTCAACGAGAGACTTTTTACACATCACATGTAGAGGTGCAGCCCGTGGACTAGTGGAAGGCCTGACTATGCCCAGCTCCATCATGCGACTGAATTCAGCTTTGGCTATGGTTAACTTATCAGTAGCTAAACGACGGGGACGGCTAAACACGGGTGGTCCAGTAGTTGAAATATAATGTGCAACAGAATGCTTGATAGGTTGGTTAAATTGTGAGGGTCGTGTGATAGATGGAAATCCCGAAAGTAAACTATTATAGGGAGTAGACGAAGGAATTGTTAAAATGCGTGGATTAGGTGATTAAAGGGTACGAGTGGAACATTTACAGTGTAGACGTGTCTTAGGGTCAAATAGTCTATTAGACTTGATGTCGACAAGAAGTATGAACATTAGCGACAGTAAATATCCAACGAAATGAACGTCTTAGACCTAAATCTAGCATAAGGGACCGTTGACTAAAAGCTTTAATAGAAGTCCTGTTAGCTGCTTGGAGAAAAAACGCAGAGTTTGGTGACTTATGGTCAGTCAAAGTGGGTGGGATTAGACTGGTCTCCGCACCAGTATCCACGAGGAAATTACAACGGAAACTCCTTTCATAGATGTGGAGTAAGCGATGGAGAGAGGATGAGCTGACCACGTTCGTCGCCCTTGCTGGTCAGAATGGAAGTTTTCAAACGCTGGTATCTTGTACTTGCACGGAGAGTGACAGCGATGGGCTTTAGAACCATAATTATGAGGATACCAACAGAAGCCATCAACCGTAGGCTGGTTTGGACTGGGGGATCTCGGGTAGCGAGTACTCGAAGGACTACGACGGTTATAGACACGAGTGGCCCGGAGCTGCGAAACTTCGAGAATGAGGGCATGTAGGCGTTTGAAGACATCGTCGATGGTAGGTGTCGTTAAAACCCGAGTAGAAAAATTTACCGAGGTAGGTGGTTAATAATATTTGAGTATCCGATCAGCTGTTTCAGCCAGTGTTTGAACTGATGAGGAAGGTATATGGGGTGCAAGGATAGCTTGCACTGAGGAGGACATCCACTGGACGAAGAGCTGCTTGAACATGATGTCGTCTAGCTGTTGTCCCTCAGCTAGCTGCTCCAGGCACCGAATGAGCTGAGTTGGCTTCCAATCACCAAGCTCCTCTTCAGAAATAAAACGCTGAAGGCGTTTTTGTGTTGGTAGCGAAAAACGGGAGATTAGGGCCTCCTTTAGTGTAGTATAGGGGTCTCTGTGAGTGGGCTGTCTATAATATCATGGAGGTCCGTTTCAATCTCCAGTGGCAATGCGGCCACGAGATAATGCAATTTATTTCCTCCTTCCTGATTTTACGCAGACCAAAATGAGATTCGACTGTACACAGCCAAAGGACTATGTCACTAAGCTGGAAGGTTGAATGTGAGAATGCCAGTAATTTGCTGCGCTCAATTATCGCTGGGCATGATTTGGTCAAATGTCAAAAAACTGATGGCCAATTGCGGTCGCTTTTTGGTGGCTTGAAAATGCAGTCCTCTTATTCGTTAAAAACGACCAATTTTGTCGATCGAAAACAAGCTGAAAAAGGGCGCGGTTGCGTGCAAATTGTTAGCAAGTCAATGCAATTGAAAGCGCAAGCATATCGAGGGATCACAATTTGTTGGCCGGTAAGTAGGCTATCCAGGATACGATGATAGCAGTATCCCACAGTTACAAACTAGTAAATAAGAACAAAGCCGTCACCAGGTAAAAAATGCAAGTGCTTGTTCTATGTCTTATTCAAAGTAGTGTCAAGTTTTTCTTAAATGCTTATTGTAAGTAAGTAAAACAAAACGGACTTAAATGTCACAACAATAGCATTTTAACCAACTCCAATATGCTTTAATGACATTTGTATGCCTGCCAGCTGTCAGATCCACGAAGTTCTTCTAGTGTTTTGCTTTGAAATGTATCTCACTGTCGATTGGAGCATAACCCGTTCACTCATCGGTCACAATAGTACCTCTCGGCGTAACCAATTTCCTAACGATGTTGGTCAGGCCTCATTTCGGTCATTCACCCGCTCAAAAACGGCCCTCCTCGATAAGTATTGTAGATACTGACTTTCCGGTCCAGTTGTTTTTTTTTTGGGTCGAATTTGTACTTTCTTCAGCTAACCAACGTTTCGTTTGTCTGGACCTCTCTATCCTCGTCATCCTTTCGGATAACTTCCCATCGAAGGCCGTTAGAGCCTACATTTTTGCATACGACGTATCAGGAGACCCCCTTGTACGAGGTATACCAATCTCATTCGCACACACTGTCACAGACGTGCCCTTGACGAAGTCCAGAAGTTCTTCAGTACCGTCGATATCGGAATTCGAATATTATTAAAGATAAAACGGCTGTACATGAATTTAGGTTTTCAGCATTTGGTCAACGAAATGCAACACCGTCTGCCGATATATATAATATATATCTGTTAGGGGGCGCTCACCGATCGTTCATACGGAACTCACTCGTTCCGTTGTGCCTTATGTACCCTCTCTCGAGCCCAACCAGCAGCCGCGCAGCGGCGCAAGATATATAGGCAGAATGCTATTACCGACAAAGACAAGGGAGACTGGAATGGCCATTTCTGGCTTATTAGCCGTCGTCAGCCAGCCATACCCAAGCCCGAAGTGTGGAACACCCGAGCCTCGAACTCGTTGACTTCTAAACCAACAGGCCGCGAGTTCGAGGCTCGGGTGTTCCACACTTCGGGCTTGGGTATGGCTGGCTGACGACGGCTAATAAGCCAGAAATGGCCATTCCAGTCTCCCTTGTCTTTGTCGATAATACTATTCTGCCTATATATCATGCGCCGCTGTGCGGCTGCTGGTTGGGCTCGAGAGAGAGTCCATAAGGCACAACGGAACGAGTGAGTTCCGTATGAACGATCGGTGAGCGCCCCCTACCACTATATATATATATATATATATATATATATATATATATATTATGACTTTGGGCGCTCGCCGATCAATTTACTGAACATGCTCGTTTCTTTGTGCCTTGGGGCTCATACTAGAACCCTCGCAGGCAGTCGCACAGCGACTAGTGATATATGTTGGAAAGGTAATACCGACAAAGACAAGGGAGACCGGAATGGCCATTTCTGGCTTATTAGCCGTCATCAGCCAGTCATACCCAACCCCAAGTGTGGATCACTTGAGATTCGAACCCGGGATCTTTGGTCATGGAGTTGAACGCTCTACCATTGAGCCACGGGCCCGTTGTCCTGTCGGTTGTGATCGGGAATATTAATTACGATAGTGGGCGCTCACCGATCAGGTTACGGAACATGCTCGTTCCGTTGTGCCTTGGGGCTCATACTTAAACCCTCGCAGGCAGTCGCACAGCGACTAGTAGTTGACATAGATGAGTTGTAGCCGACAAAGACAAGGGAGACCAGAATGGCCATGTTCCGTAACCTGATCGGCGAGCGCCCACTATCATAATTGATATTCCCGATCACAGCCGACAGGACAACGGGCACCGGTCCGTTGTCCTGTCGGCTCAATGGTAGAGCGTCAAACTCCATGACCAAAGATCCCGGGTTCGAATCTCAAGTGATCCACACTTGGGGTTGGGTATGACTGGCTGATGACGGCTAATAAGCCAGATATGGCCATTCCAGTCTCCCTTGTCTTTTTTTCGGCTCAATCTCATCTATATATATATATATATATATATATATATATATATATATATATATATATATATATATATCAGGAATGGGCGCACACCGATCTATTGGCTTCACAAAGCAAACAAGCTCTGTATGTGTGGCAAAGGTCACGAACAGGCAACCAATTACCAGGCCGAAGTCGGCCAAGTCATAATAGCAGCGAGGAGATCGGTGTGCGCCCATTCCTGATTGATAAATACCCGATCTGCAGCGACAGAGAATGACAGGTGGCGAGGCACTGATGAACTTCGGTTCGATGAAGTGCTTATGACCCATCTGGTAGGCCTCAGTGGTGGACCGACTGCGCCAGGTGCGTCTGTGCGCATGTTTGTGTTTCTGGTCTCAGCTGCTGGTGGTCAGGGTTATGATTGGCTGAATGAAGGCAGAATAAGCCCGAAACAGTGCTGTATCAATCTACCCGCATTCTCTGTCGTCCCTCCTCGCTGCTATATATATATATATATATATATATATATGAGTGAGTAAAAGGCTATAAGGGAACTGAGGAGGGACGACAGCATTATCATTCTACCTGCTGACAAGGGACGATCAACTGTCGTGATGAATAGAGAAGACTATAATGAAAAAGCTAAAGTCCTTCTTGATGACAGAGAATGTTACAGACCAGCACAGAAGTCACAAGCCAAAGCAGGGGCAGATCGGCTGAGTAAACTTCTTAGAGAATACCGACATAAAAATGTGGTCACGGGGAATGAATGGTACCAAATGAGTACAACTAACACCGCTCTAGCCCGATTCTATGGTCTGCCAAAAATCCATAAAGCAAATGTCCCACTTCGGCCAATCATTGCCCTAAAAGGCAGCCCCACCTACAATTTGGCAAAGTGGATGTACTCAAAAGTGAAGTTCCTCCAAGGCAATTCGACTACCTCAGTTCGATCAGCCTCTCAATTCCTCATAGACCTCCGAGGTCGGAGAATTCAATAGGACAAAATCATGGTCTCCTTCGATGTGACGTCGTTATTCATATCCATCCCACCAAACGTGGCCCACGAAGTCTTGCGCAAGAGACTTGAAGAGGTGTACGATGAGACTCAGAATGCCCTCAAAATTGAACACCTCATGAGGCTGTTTGAATTCTGCCAACAAACTTTCTTCACTTTTGCGGGAGAGACCTATGAACAAATCAAGGGAGCCCCAATGGGCTCACCGGTCTTCGGTTTGGTGGCAGAACTGGTCCTACAGGAGTTGGAAAAGATTGCCTTCCTCCAACATGAACCGGTGTTTTGGCGACGTTACGTTGACGACACGTTCGTCATCGTAAAGAAGGACATGCTGCAACATTTTCACAGCCTGCTCAACGCAGTCTTCCCGGATATAAAATTCACGAGGGAAGAAGAACAGGAGCAGCAGTTGCCCTTCCTGGATGTGCTCGTCAGACGAAACCTTAACGGTGAACTTGAAACGACGGTTTATAGGAAGGCAACGAACATCACACAGCTTCTCAGTTTTCACAGCAACCATCCGGTGGCTCACAAACAAAGCTGTGTGAAGACACTCTTCAAACGGATCCAAACTCATTGCAGCAAACTGGAAGATAGAGCGCGTGAGGCCCGTTATCTCCGCGACCAGTTTGTGCAAAATGGCTATCCGAGGACATTCATAAGTCGCTGCCTACACGGTCGCCACCAGAGAACTCAAACATCAACGCCACCAACGGTATGGCATTCTCTGCCATACATCAAGGGTGTTTCAGAAGCGACCGAGCGCATTGCTGCGGAGCTAGGGGTTGGAATTGCACACCGCCCCAAAGCCACCATGCGCAACAGGGTCATGAAAATCAAAGACCGGTGAAAACCTGAAGAGCAATCTGGAGTAGTGTATCGCATTCCGTGTCAAAATTGTCCTTGTTACTACACAGGACAGACTGGACGCATGCTCGGATCGCGAATACATGAACATAAGCTGGCTGTGCGGCGAGGCGACGCATTATCACAAGTGGCCCCCCACACCTACGAAATGGGTCACGAGTTTGACTTCGCAGCCACCAAAATAGTCGCCCACGCCGGAAACAAAACAGGCCGAGAATTGATTGAAGCCTGGGCCTCGGATGAGAACTCGGTCAATCGAATTATCGATCTGGCGCCGGCGTACAGAGCCCTTCGTAGTCACCTCCAGTCGTGCGACGTCGGTCGACGATTGGGTCTACGTGCCTTATAACTGCCGCTTGTCCTGTTTCTGCCACTACCTCTGACGATGGACTCCTGTACGAGTCTGAAAGCTCAGGATAATAAACGAATTGTTCCGGTGCTCGACTCTTCTTCTTCTTCAAATATATATAGATATATAAGGGTTTCAGGCGCATTGCGCTTCAACAGGTGAAGCTTATTTGACGTGAAATGATATCCTTCTCTTGGCCATACTCAATGACAAGATGCAGATTACGTATTTCTACATTAGTCCGTTCTATGTGTTTTACCATACTGGAATACTGAAGTTATGGCATGCACACTTAACGGTTAATAGTTTGAATCTTAAAACGTAGGACAACTAGTTATACTAGCCAGTGAGTTACATAGATGACAAGAAAAGCATATCGTTAAGGTAGAGAACGGGAACGACCATGTTCGTACAATCGTGAAGGTACGTTTTTGCTACTCAACTACCCCATATAACAGCCATACCACCAATCTTCTATGGATGATACACTTTGGGATTACTGCTTGAGTCCCCCAAATGTTTGAAAAATTGCTGCTTAACTAATCAGCAAGCTTATTAGCCAGTACGCACTGCATTCTGAGGAAGGGAGCGATCATGCTTTCAAAATGCAAAAAACTTAATTATCCGTGGACCCTTACGTGCGTTGGCTATACCTGCACAATTCTGGGCTAGCCGTTTTACCACCAAACAATAAGGAAAATTAAATTACCTACCTCCTGACGGTTATCAGACCGTCCGTCGTGGAGGTCGAGGATGAAGGGGAAGGAAAAGATAGTGCCCGTTACCTAAAACAATTAGGTTTTTTACATCACAACCAAATATACTGCATCACTTATGCCGCAAAAGAACCAGATCGTCCGTAACCCACTTGTAAGTCCGTCCCCGGTAAGAATTTCCACGTATGCGATATCTTCTCCCTGCCATTTTCAGGCGATCAAGCGGTGAAAACCAGGACTTCAACTTCCTTGTCTTAGGCTGGACGGCATATGCACACAGATAAACTAATTGGTCCGTCCAAAGGCCTACTGTGGCTCAACCTCCAGCTAGAACAGTAGTATTAGGCATGACGTGGCAGTCCACTTAAGCCCTTCTGTAGGGCTGCCACACCATGCCCAAGGTCACTTGTGAGGCGTTTTGATGTAAGAAAACAAAATTTGGCGAAATGTAGTTTTTCAATTATCGCTCACTTTGTACCTTGGCATTTGAACCGTTCCAGAGGTCCCTAACAACCAACCCCAGTTATTATCGTTCCCATAAGAATAAGGTATATGAACTGTTGCAAAATTGTTTTTTTAAAAAAATCAGCCGGAGCCGGTAATGGATAGCAGGTCGGCATCAGCGCGACATGGAGGCCGGTGGAGAAGTTACCACAAATGCGGATCGAGCCAATGACTTCTTAGCCGTAACGATTGGAGCGGCCCAGGCGGAGTATGATACAGGAACTAGAACTTCCCGTTCCTCTAGACGCCGCAGTTCAGCCTCGACAAGTTGTGGGGCTGCATATGGGACTGGTCACTTCGGACGGAAGATTGGTTGACTTCCAGAAGACAGATGTAGCACGGCTTGTGTGTATGTGCAATGACCCAGGTCGTCTTGGAACACTGGAACAAACCGTTGAAGCATGTCCTTGGCTTGGTCTGAGAGCACAGCGGGAGTCTGCACCTGACTACAAACAACGCGGAGCGGCATGTCGGTCAAACCGAGTTGTTCAGTCCAGTCGAGACCAAGTAGGTTGAGGTCAGACTTGGTGGTGTGGCAGTTTGCCCGTCAAAAGCGACTTTTCCCACTGACAAAACTGAGCAGAACTTCTCTTCCTTTGAGAGGCACAAACTGTGGGGACCGAAATATTACAATTCACGTATTACAGGTTGCATTTCGCAGAATTTACCGGGAGTACACATATCCGCGTAAACCGCCAGAAGATAACAAACATGTGAGATAAATTAGCTAAACAGGCATTTGTAATCTTTGCATGACCATTTCCTTAAAAAGCAACTTAACCCCACCTGGAAGTAGAATTATTAAGTAGAATTCCGAAGTGTTCGTCAAGATGCAGCGATCGATGGCTGAAAAATGCCTACATTCGTGCGAGATATTCCATGTTTATTTTATATGCGGAAATAAAGTCAATTTCTACCCTTTCGTGTATTTCTTGATCGTTGGTTGTTTTTTCTTGTGTGCTCGCCCCGCAGTGGTCGCTGTTAAATGTAGTGCAATGCAGTTTTTATTGCCGTTTACATCAGTTAATTTTTCTTCCTGTTCCTGGCGTAAATGATCATGCTTCTTTTTCTTATCCGGCCCAACACCTACCCTAATTTTTCCAGGTCTCTACTCGACGATTTATTGTGTTCATTGGGTTTAACATCTTTGAAAATTTTCGGACAAAGGTGACTACCTATTCTTTAGGCCGCAGACTCGAGGATCCAGAATGTTCGGTGTTGGCGTCCCTGAATCCCAATATTTTGTAACATGTCGCTGCGCATACCTACGTGCCAATTTTTATTCTCAAGTCTTTGTTGAACACGTCCTAGTGCTCACTTTTACTTGCAGTTCTACGGGGTTTCTGGGGAAAAATGAAAACCTGCATCTGACGGAATCACATCGAACGGCTTTGTTTGAATTGACACATTCAGTAAGGGGCGGGCACTTTTTACTGCGCAAGTCGCGTGCGATGGCATCCACAGAGGTGAAGAAACCGGCGACGCCAAAGCTCTCAAAGAAATTCCTCGTCAGGAAGCAGAATGAACGGAAAATCACTTCTGGGAAAAGAATAATTAGTCATAAAAGGTCCCTCAGCAGCCTCACCAAGAAACAGAGGTTGGCCATTAAAAAGCGCGCTGCCCTGCGCAAGGTTGAAAAACCCAAGAACCCCCGATTCGTATGATAACTCTTTTTTGAGGATTTGCTTTAGCCGCGTGCATATGCTATCCAACAAGAAAAGAAGAAACTTAGTCTACGCAAGGTCCAATGCTTCAAAGATCATAAGCGTCACATTCGCTCATCACTGAAGCCGGGCACTGTTCTTATCCTTCTGGCCGGCAAGCACAAGGGCAAACGTGTAGTCTTTCTCAGAGCCCTTGACAGCGGATTACTACTCGTAACTGGTACTTAGGCGCATTCTTTTACCTCCTTAAGGTCCTTTCAAATTTAATGGCGTTCCCCTTCGTCGTGTGAATCAGAGGTATGTCATTGCCACCAAGACGAGGATTAACATCCGCGGTGTCGCCGTGCCGAAGGCCCTAACGGACAAGTTTTTCCGTCGTGTAGACCTCAAGCCGAAAAGCAAGAACGTGGACAAGCTTTTTGCTGAAGAGCCCAAGGTAGTTGTCTCAGCATACCCAGCTTCACCGTTATCACTGTACTTACTCATCTCATCTGGTTTTGTTTTTGAGCCATCGCAATACTGGGTACTAAACTTTATCATAGCCCGAGGCTCCTTCCCATTTAAAAAGGACTGGTTACAGGCCAGCCGGCATGTTGTTGCCTCTGAGCCGGTACTGGATTAAGTATTCTAATTATCACCAAGGTAGTAATGGTTCGTAATCGTTCCTGTGAGAGCCCGTTGGATCGTCCAGGGTTGTTCATACGTTGGACCCTGTGGTCGAAATAGGGCAAGCAGAGACTTTGTTGCAATTAAATATACTTTAGTAGCCAAATTTTCCCATGTGGTGCCTGTAAGAGCTTGTTTCAAACTGGCTTCCTGTCGTTCATTTCAGAAATATTCAGTTTCGGACGAGAGGAAGAAACTCCAAAAGGAGGTGGACCTTTCACTGCTTAAAGCAATCAGAAAGCACAAGTCCTCAAAGATATTGGCGGCTTACCTCAAGTCTATGTTTTCACTGAGCAGAAAGGACTATCCCCACAAAATGGTGTTCTAAGGGAATAAAGTTTGATATTTACTGGCGATTTCGTTTTTGTCATTGACCTTCTCTCGCCCTTTCCACCACCTCGACAGTGTTTTAATTGGGGGGAGGGGGTATGAGCTAGTACAGTTTTAAGGATTTATCGGATACGGCTTAAGGCCCTGTACTGACATGCGAGTCTCGAATCTTATTTCATGCATCCCTTTGCCTCTGTCGTGTCGTGGGCATTCTTTGCAGACGACTGTTTCCGGATTTTGATGGCAGGAACGTCAGCAGCGCCACTCGTATTCCAGCTCTTAGGTGCTGTCCAGTGGGCGCCCTCATTGCTTTCCAGTCCTTACCGTTCTGCTTTTTCTGCAGGAGATAACCTGTCAGGTCTCGTTTGTGTTCTAGTCAGGGATTTGGGTTCGGACTGCGGCCTGGTTGTCTTGTTATCTTAAGTTGCGTATAGTAGCAGTCCTGTCTTCGCCCCAGTCTTTCAGTTGTATGCGACTTTCATTTGCCTAGTTCGCCAACTTTTGTTATTCACTTATAGAAGCATGGAGTGAGACATTCATGCGAAGCTGAGAACTGGGGCCCTCGACACTAGCTTATTTAGTTGATTCGTTGTGAACCAAGCTGCAGAACTGTGCAGCAGCGTGGTTTTCCGTACGTACTTAGGGCTTGTTTATTTTCACCGATCCTCTCCCTCGATCCTTAACTATCGTTCCGTGCCCAGTGACTGTTGTTGTGTCGATTTCGTCGTAGGTATCACATAACTCGAGCTACTTCTGTCTAGACGCGAGCTCCAGTGGAATGTTGTCGCCGTGTATGCTGTTAGCGGTCGACTTGCGTGTTAGAGGGAGGAAGCATTGACTGGGCGGATTTATCCGACCCCCGACTTCGCGGTGAGTTGGGATGCACATCATCAGGAACTGGCGTGTTTTACGCACAGTTGAGGATATAAGGTCTACAGGTTGTAAGTATCATCCTGCCCGTGATTATTTTCGTCAACTCGAGAGTTATTGTTGACAGAGTTCCACCCGCCGGTCTACAAGTACTGGCTTTGCGCACCCCTCGACGGCGACAATTACCACTTATGTTTCATTCCATCGTTGTCATTCCTCTTGTGCGATGGTGATCAAAGCCGCTTAGCCCGTGGGCGACTTTGCGACAACTGCCTGGGCTGGCGTTCCACGACTACATCCTGCAGCTGTCTTGCCGTGTACTCGTAACATCGATCTACGAGGTGCCTCATTCGAGTGGTATTGGTTACAGCTCGCGACACCGCTTCTTAGTGCACGTTCATTCGGTCTACAATCTACGACGGGTTATTCCAAAGCAATCTGGTCCTTGCGTCTAACAGATGACCGAAAACTTTCTAAAATAGCCGTCTTCCGGACTGCATTACAGTTTGGTCTCCGATTTCGGCAATATCAACCGTATGCCCCACAGCAGCGTGAGAGCAAGGACGGTGGCTCACGCGTAAACTAGTTTATAGTGATAGTAGACACTTGCTGGACCTACCGTACTCTCCTTACCAACCTGGGCCCGGTGTCTAGACGTAGTCAGGGAGAGCAGGGGTGACTGCGCGGTCGGAGCCGCCCATAGGCCTGCAGCCGCACCCGGCTCGCACGGCGTGGGAGTGCCGTAGAGGCTACATCAAGAAGAAGCCATCGCAGCCTTACTCTCAGTCCGCCACTCCGCACAAACACTGGGCTGACTGCGAGTTCCGAGTTATCCCGTCAGTTGGCAACCACCCTAGCCAAGGACTAGCACACCGTGATACCTTCAAGCGCGTTAGATTTTTTTATGGTGAGGGAAGTGCTCGGAGTCGTCAACCTCTATTCCCATTCCCAAGCCCCAGCCACTGTTCGAGCTATCAGATGTCTGGTTTGAGGGATGGGCGCGGTGGCTTGCAGAGATGGAGAGCTCATCTGCGTGCGCCACATGCACGGCCTGGCCCTCCAAACGCACACCAGGATTTCGCACGCAAGGGGATAGAGGGCTCGGATCTTACATGCAGCAGAGGAACTCCATGGAGGGAGGAGCCGAAAAGCACCCTCCGCTTCCCTGAGGGGTGTCAGTGGTGTTGGATTTTGGAGGATGTGTGTTGGTGGGGGGGGGGGGAGGAGTTCGGTGATGCTGTTGTGTTTGCGGTGATTTACCGCAGGTTTTCATGAAGGTATTTATGATCTAAAGGCCCATGCGGTGAGTGAATGCGCATGGACAGTATGGGCATTTGGGGCGGCTGTGTGTTGGTGCTTCTGGCACGGGTCCGCTGGTCTGTGCGATGGATTCACGAGTGATCAACCAGGCTGGTGAGTTGTGCGCATGTACGGTGGCGGTGAGGGCACGATCAGTTTGGGCCTGTAAAATCGTTTGAGATGGTAAGGCTGTTAATCGTGGTCGTGCCGGTGGATGGAGAGTTGTTAATGTCGGATAGGGGAGCGTTGTCGGTTATGCAGGGTGTCGCTAATGCGGGGAGCTCCGGTTTCTCGGGTGCGCATGTGACTGAATAGGCCCATGTGGTGAGTGAATGTGTGTGTACAGTGGCCGGCGGGTGCGTTGGGCGTACGCCGGGGCTTTGGACACTGATGTACCGGTCACACTGCGATGAATTCGTAAGTAACTGACCAGGCCGATGCGTGGGACGAATGTGGGATCGCAATGAGGACACGTTGAGGGTTGTGGTGGTGAAGGTATTTGTGGCTGACGGGACGTTAAGAGCGTTTCGGTCGGCGGCAAGGGTGGTAGTTGTTGTATTTGTCTTCACCGCGGTGATTGTGGGAGAGATGAAGGAGGTGGCGGTGATCGGCGGCAGTGGGGCACGGGGATTCCGAGCAGCGGTGGAGGGTGGGCACCGTCTTGGTTGCTTCGGGGGTTGAAGCAGGGGCGGCCATAGAAGCAGCAGACGCTGTTAGTGCATTGGGTCCGAAGATGATCGACGAGGCGGATCCGCGCGTGGAGTGTTCGTTGAGAGCGCGAGCATATTGGGTGGGGTTGAGCGATGATGTTGCGTGTCAGGGCGCCTGAGACTTACGAGCCTCTCTTTTGGATTTGACACTGGCGATCCGGTTTGTCTCGTAGTTTGCTGCGACAGTCTCCTTTGCATTTCTTCAGACCGCGATCCCCTCCTGCCATCTCATCCGCAGCATTCTGCAGAGACAGCTGAGATGGAGGTGGTTGAGCTTCCCGGCATTTCTAGTGTTGACGGTCCAGGTCTCCGCTATGTACAGAAGTGTCGTCAGAATGACAGCGTTGGACATATCCAGCTTGGGGTTCAGGTGGAGGTCGTGGCGGTTACATAAGGACTTCTACAGCTGGTCGAAGGCCTAAATGGCTTTGGAGATCCGGTGAGTTACTTTGTCGTCGATTTTGATGCAGCCTGAGAGTGTAATGTCCAAGTAGGCGAAGCTGTCCAGGATCTTTAGTTTGGTGCCATTGACGTTAATGCGAGGAATCTATGCAGCATTGGTTGGCGGTTGGTGCACGGCCACCGTTTTGTCCTTGTTGATGCTCAGCCCGAAGTTGGCACAGCCAGCGACGAAGAGGTCCATGCTCCGTTGCATGTCGCCTTCGGTCGTGGCGTTGAGTGCGCAGTCATCCGCTAGAAGCAGGCCATGGACTGTAGTTATGGGGAGACGCGTTGAGGCCTACATACGCCGGTCGTTGACAAAATGCCCGTCCGTCCTGTAGGCGATGCGGATCCCGAGGTGCTCATTACGGTGGGCGTCATCATCATGGCAGAAAACACGAAGCTGAAGAGGGTAGGGACGAGTAAGCAGCCCTGCTTCGCTCCGTTGGTCACTGTAAATGCTTGAAAGACAGTCCCATTTTACGTGACACGCGCCATCCCCTTGTAGAGCTGTATGTGCGCGTAAATTATTCAGGACAGCCGATTTTCTGCATGATTTTCCACAGTCCTTGGCGACTCTTCGTGTCAAAGGCTTTCGCCAAGATCACGAAGATAGTTTAGAGGGAAGCATGAATTTTCTGGCACTTTTCTCACAGCTGGCGAGCGTCGAAGATTATGTCGGTTGATACGCGGTAACTGCGAAACCCACACTGGCTTTCCAGGATAAGTCCTTGTTCGAGGTGGCCATTGAGACGGTTGAGAAGAATACGAAGATCTTTCTGACGATGTTGAGGAGCGAGATTCCTCAGTAGTTGTCACAGAGTTACCGGTTCCCATTCTGTTTGCAGAGATGAATGATTGTCGTCTTCTTCAAATCCAGAGAACCGTCCCTGGCGCCACATATCTTGGAAGGGCATTGCGAGTTGATATATGAGCTGGGAGCCAAAGTACCTGTAGATTTCGGCCGGAATCGCGTTAGATCTCGGTGCTTACCCACCGGACAGTTGGTGCTTGCCGCGGATTGTTTCTGGCAGAGAAGGGAGCATATCCAGGTCGTCAGTTGTTTACACTTGGAGTAGTCGGTCGATGACAACGTCGGAGATTGTAGAGGGGCGGTTGAGAAAGCTTCTGAAATGCCCGGCCCAACACTTCAAAACCCGTGATTTTCCCCATCAGAGGCGTTGTTCCTTCGGAGCTGAGACGTGGCGCGGTTCCTTTGGTTGGGGGACTGTAGATCGTCTTGCGTGATACGAAGAAGTTTTTGAGTTCATTGCGGTCGGCACACACCTGGACTTCCTCGGCTTTGCGGGTCCTGCGTCTCCTCAGTCGGTGCTGCATGATGAGACTAGCGAGAGAAGGCCGCCTTGTTTGCTGCAGTCCGGTAGTTCATGTAGGCTTTGTGGAGCCGGGGGTTTTGGGCGAGCAGTTGACTGATGTCGGCGTCTTTGTCGTCGAACCGGTCCTGATTTTGATGGCGTGCGCTACCAAGGACGCCCAGAGCAGTCGTGCGGGCAACAGTCCGCAGTTGGCACCACAGTCTCCATGGTGGCGGTGTCGTCGGGGACCGACAGTTTCTCCAGTTGCTGGGTCAAATGGTTGCTGAAATCTAAGTAGTGAGCAGGCAAGTCCACCAGAACTACATTTAACCTGCCTGGCGTTCACTTACCCTGTGGTCTCCAGCGGGGTTGCAGTAGGAGCCTCATCTTGGGGTCGCGGATGGCATGACTCACCAGCACGTCCTGTCGGTCTCGCCTTTGGACGAGAACGTAGTCCAACAGCTGCCACGCCGTGATCGGGGGTGTATCCAGATCACCTCTTTCCGCATCGGAAGTGGGAAGAAAGTGTTAGTCAGGCGGAGACGGTGTTCTGCACAGGTTTGCCGGAGAAGGAGGCTGTTGTAGTAGCAGTAGCCGATTCCGTGAGGACCCAGCACTCCTCTTCAGGTTGCACAGTCTGTCCTATAGCGGGCGTTAAAGTCATCAATGTCACTGTTGAGTCGACTTATGACGACAGCCACTCAGAGCGGCGTGATTGGTCTGGTTATAATGGAAGACTTGTAGTGGACAGCCATAATGGCTACGTCGCGCCTCTCGCTAGCGCCTGCACCTACGTTCTAGCGACAGCCTGCTATGGCACGCACGTCTGCCCGGTTTCGATTTGTCTCGTTGCAATTCACTGTCTGCACCACGCATTCGGTCGATTCTCTGACTGCACCACGCGAGGCTTGTCACTACCTTCGCGTGGGCTCGTAGCCAGTCAACGCTACTCCTATCGCTGATTGGTAAGACAGGCGGGAACAGTCCAGAACAATAGAGTAAACAATCTGCAACGACACTTTTGCAGCGGCGACCTTCGGCGACACAGGGCTCGTCGCTCTCGCGGACGCCGCCTCCGCGGCGCCGGGCGCATCCTCGTCCGGTTGCCAACTTTACCCTTCACTATTCCGTACAGAATAAAGTGTGCTAACCAAATGGCGTCCTGCCTCTAAAAACTTGGGATATGGCCTGAAGTTGTGGCGTACTGAGCGTACACCATCACCGCTTAGCCGCTAAAGACTCGATAGCTGGCTTCGTAATTCCGTCTCTGACCTTAACACATATCTGCGCATACCTGTTGGTTTTTGACAGTCCCCTGGCAGTTGGGCTCGGCGCATGTAGCAACTAGCATGTCGAGTTCCCGCTCACCAGTATTCGTGCATAATTGCATTGCGTTATGTAGGTGTGGGATCCGTGCTGTACGCCGGTTTTCTGGACATTGTTTCCCGCGTATTCCCACTACGAGTTATGTAGATGACCGAGTTTATGCCTTTAGCTATTCTGCATTTTTCTTCTCGGCCTACCGGGCTCTTGGGTATAACTTCACTAGGCTACACAAATTTACTGAGCCAGTCGGCTCGTATTAATCTTGCTCCTATGATACCTCATTGAGGGTGGAGTATTCAGACGGGGCTGGAAAATTTTGACAGCTAACGTCAAAATACGTTAGCTTGCCGGCTTTAGTCGACGTAAGAAGTGTCTGGCTGAATTTAGCGTTATTTGTAATGCGAAAGTTAGGGGCTTCAGCTGTAACAACCGGTCTGCAAGCGTGCATCCATGTGTGCCCAGAAACAAGCTTATCAATTCGAGGGGAACGGCTTCGTTTTTGAATGCTGGAGTGTGCGGACATTCGTCGACCTTGTTACCCAAGGTCTGCTATGTCATTGTCCCATATTATGGCTCCCACGAAATCGAGATCTGTGTTATTATCCACTATCCCTCTACTACGGCACTTCCCGATTCCTATGGTAGATATGATATGGCAATCACTCACTTGAAATGAGCGGACCAAACAGTATATGTATGAGAACCAGTCAGTGGCCGTTTAGTTCACGTACGACAAGACGAGCACTTCACTAATCTTTCCACAGGTTCGTATGTACCCCGAAACCAGATGCCGATCGTCGCCACAAAGATATCTTCACCTCGCACCTGCAGCGCCAAAACTAGACCAGTCGCCTTTAAGCAACCATCCGCTGGCCAGTGTTGGACTTGATTCTCAGTGCAACAACGATGAGGAGCTGTTACAATTCGCTTATCACGACCAGTTGTATATCACCATTCCACGGTTCACGCATCACTGCAAACATTTGCTTATCTGATGTCCTGGATGATGGTTTCGTGGTTGGCCAGATGGTGTACGCTGGTCAGAAAAATTTGCTCAGAACTTCACGACAGTTTAGAGGAAACTCCGGATGATTATAACCTCCACCGTTGTTAGTCCTTTTTCGAAACACCGCAGTTGGTTCGTTTCTTATTTGGGTACTTGGTTTCGACTTGACTCTGTAACCTGTACATACCTGAAAGCTTAATTTTTTTGCCCTCACACAAGGTGTTTTACATGAGACGCCATGATGTCATAGCATTACGGCAGTCGAAAACCGAAATTTCTCATCGTACAAATCAGGTCTCGCTATGCAGTTCCAATCGAAAGAACAAATGGTCGTGATTAAATTCCACGAGGCAGCTGGGGCAATATTCGATGTCGTCCAGTGGCGCTCCGGCGTCTAGATAACCCAAGTTACATTCAGAAGTGTTTATTTCCCCGCATAAAAAACGATAACGCCAAGAACTGTTGGATCACCGACTTCCGCGAATCAGGTTTCCAGCACCGACCAGGCCGAAATATTTGAAGACTTTTTTTCGCCAGCAAAGTGGTAGGGACTGCACTGGTTAATCACATGCTGGGTGTGGATAGCAGCCTTGTTGGTGGCACCTAGACAAAGACCGAACACCAGAGTGGGTACTTTGAATGTCCACAGGCAGCACAATATACCTTAGTTGACAGCACAACTAAAAGCTGTGAAGTATATTGTACTGCCTATGCATAAACTGCCGGCTGTCTGTTAGCAGTTTACAAGTATTACGGGGTTATTCCGCTGTATCTGATGGACTTCGGCCAATATATTCATATCAGACTTCGGTCGGAGCCTGTAAGTCTCAAATGGACTGAGTTACCCAAGTTAGCGGCTAACTTCTGAGAAAATTAAAAAGCTGGAACTCTGAATGTCCTCTACACTTCGGCAGCCAATCAATAACTACCGCCCTCCCAATCCCGTCCCTCCAGCGCTAACAGAGTCATGTGTCCCCTTCTCCCGGAAGAAATAAGCGCTGCGATGCTAAGTTTGCACAACAGTACTGCTTCTGGGGAGGATCGCATCCGACATCGGTACTCTGACTTCATACGTTGAGGGAACAAACATTTTGAGATGGGGTCAGCCCTGATGACAAGGCCTCGGTCGTCTCTGCCGCTGTTTTCAAGTGGGGAGATAATACTAAGTGCAACATAAGTCTATTCTACGCTGCTGCATACGTCTCTGCCATCGTCACTAATGGTTTCCAAGTTTACGTGATATAAGGACGGGACTCAATCAAACCGGGTTCGGAGCTGGGTTCGGACTCATCGATTAAATATTCACACTACAGTACGTCCTCGAACTCCGTAAAATCTTCCGGCAACCGATGGTCGCGTACTTTTGGCATTTTTCAAAACTTTCTGTTCCACCAATCATAAATATCTGTGCTGGCACAACTATTGCTATGTTCAGGGGCCATTATCGTTCCACAGTTGCAGGAGTTGTTTTGCATGGCAACCCCTCCCAGCTGTATGACATTTGAACTGATTTCCGATGACGGGATTACCGAGGAGAGGCTGCACGCCAGTTGACAGAACTCGATTATACTAACGATATTGCTCTGCTGGGGTGGATTTATACTGACCTGCGATATGTGGGGCGTCGAGTGAAGGGGACCTTCAGATCAGTCGGTTTATCTATAAACGCTGCAAAATGCAGGGTATCGTTAAGCCACGCCTCTATCAAGAAGGTACCCCTCGTCCCGGACGGCAGGAAGCCTTGGAAAACGGGGCCTGATTGTTGGCCTACCGGGCGTATCCACGGGTGGCGGATAGTAGAACGGTATTCAGCGGAGGTGGGTTTTTAAGTAAGCAGACTCGGTCAGACGGAGAAGCGGTCGCGTACTATACAGGGGCAATCTCTACAGGCGTAGCAAGGTAACGATTCAGAAAATCAACTATCTGCAAAACGCCACAGGCCATGACAGTATTCCAACAGGGAAAATACTGCGCACCGTCCGATAAAGTTTTACCCGTCACTGCCTGACACAGTCCTGGAACCTACTCTCCTTGATTGAGCTTGTCGAAAACCAATGACGGCAAGAGGAGCAATCGGCTGCTCGGCAACAACTTTCCTCGCGATTGGTGACTGTCAGCTCGAAGAAGTGGGAAGTTTCAGATGCCTCGGAGGCAATTTATTGTTAAGTAGACAGACCAAGGTCGAAATGGCTGCCTGGAATAGTACTGCTCATGGTGGGAGGCAAGCGAAAACTGGGGGGGGGGGAGGTTTCATCCATCGTCGCCTAGGCACGAACGAAATACGTGGACTCCGCCTGGGTAAAGTCAGTCCGTACCCGCCGCGACTTCATTTCGCGAATATCAGAGGACATTCAATAAAGAAAACTAAGCTCGTCGCCCGCTCGGCGAGTTCAGTGTCTCTGCATTGAATCCGACGCCGTCATCAACCCGCGACAGTGAAGAGGGGGTCATCTGGGAACTGATCGGGCACTGTCTCTCATAACATGGAGGCGGTTGTTTTACCCACGCTTTTGGACCCTCGCAACCGAAGAAAATCGTGAATTGAGCTCACCAGATCGCGTGAAGAGGCGCGGCACGGGGATCATTAAGACCGGCAAGGTCAGGCATGCTCATAGGCGTACCAAGTATAAGTAAACAATTTGCAAATACCTTCTTGACTCTAAACCGTTTCCTAGTCGCTCCTGCAGAACTCGCTACTTAGCGGCCTTTGCCAGTGCTGACTCCATGGCCCTGCAAATAGTCTAGATTCGCGAATAGCAAAGTCTCGTGATCTCAGAGGGGTGACGTGACCAGATGTACATACATAATTCTCTATCGCTCCGAGGCTTCATATGCATATTTTGATAAGTCGGCCCGTGTGCTCACACTGCCTGTCCCGCAAACCTTCTTAGCGTGTTGTAATGTTTCGCTAATGCAGTGTTGCGTTTAAAAACAATGTTCACATTTTAACTGTGAAGATGTTTACCCTGGATTTGCATTATATAAGTCAGAGGTCTGACGCAGTTATTTACTGAACACTATACTAGAGTCTGGGGATGCAGGCCACAATAGTCACCGTTTCGCACCTTCGTTTTTACCAAGTTTGACCACTCAGTGTTTCACTGAATCTTGGGGACTTTAGACGTCAACTGAGGCCGCTGTACGGTCTGCATATGAATCCGGTCATCCGCTTCACTGCTTTGTTCAGGGAAGGTGTCCCACTTAGTCTGCGTAAGCGGTCCGTCATCTCTCAGTTGAACTTACTTCAGTGACCTTGAATCACCATTCTCGGTCTGGTTGGAGGCTCCGAAGGAGCAGATAGTTGAAGAGGAAAATGAGAACGTCAGTCTATGGTATTCGCCAGTCGCAAGAAAGGGATTAGTTCGAAGTCCATGTGAATACCCTACGTGGTCGTCAGTTGTGTTTAAAACTTGCCTGGGCTGTAATAGAAACTGGTCAACTCAGCGGTGATCAGGACCACTGGAAGAAAGGTGTGTTAAATGGGGTTTACCGGGTAGACTCAAACATTTATTACAATCTGGTAAAAAAAGACGGGACTTTAAGAATGTCGAATCTTGAGGTTTATTCTGGGCTAGGGTTCTGGTAGGTCGATGGTGCAGTCGTTTTTTGCCGGATCTTTCCAAAACTGGGAAAGTGGGAGGCGGTTAAGTCGAAGCTTACAAAATTATATTGGCTTGGCCGGTTTGTTTAGACATTCGAACATACCGGGCGGGGAGTAAAGACTTGAGTTTTCGGGAAAGTTGCCAATGAGCACCAACCTCAGTGCGGAGAACGCTTGGTTAAGGCTGTCATAAAGTTCAGAAGTCCACCATAGATAAAAGTTCTCAGCTAATAGGATGTCGGACACCGGACACAGTTCATGATTGTAATAGATAGAAAGTCTGTTAAGGCAGGCAATGGGAAATGCGAAATGTACCCAACGGGAAAACGTTTACTGCGAAGAGGCTGTCGGGTTTTTTTGTAATGCTGTCAAAAGTAGCTGTGGTTGCTTAGAATTAAAGCACCCGTTGAGAATTATGGAGGTCTATGGTTGGAGTTCATATTGCAACAAGTACGTCCTAGATTGAAGCATGTTCAGTAAAAAACTGCATTCCGGAGTGTACCGGAAACTCTGACGGTATTCTCCTTAAGGGAAGAGTGAACGTGAAAGAAACATCGGCGAACAGTTCGGATGTCTCCCGTGAGAAGACTAGAATTCGCCTCCGGAAAACATACTGAAGTGACATCTCCTTCACTTTAAAATTAAAAACTTCTGGGTTTTGTTAGTGTATTCGTACAGTTCATTCTCAAAATTCAGAGCCCGTTTGACTGCAGAATGTTTACTTCAACGGCTACTCGCACTGGGTTATTTCACATAGTTCCAGGTCGATGACTACAGTTGGTCAGTTTTGATTTTTCATTCACCAACTCGGGATCTGGGGGCATTCTCATCAAATTGTTAAATGAGTTATTTCCGGGCGCACATTCCATGTGCAGGGAGTGAATAGTTTTCTCATATTTACTCTGGACGTCGCTTCTGCGATCATAACACAGGGCTCATGTTCTATGATGAGGTTGGAATTTGCGATCAGATGAAAGATCGGAAAATCAAAAACACCAACCAACTCAAAATGAGCGGAAACGCTATACACTCATATTTAATACATAATTTGTTGCGCACCCGTATACTACGCAGATTTCTAGTTACCAAAGTGTCATTTTGCGCACAGACTTCATAGTCAGCTCGTGTACGTCACCTTTTGAGAACACGAAGCAGCTAACTGGAATACGATGCCGATCCTCCGAGTAATACTGACTTAAAATCGAACCAAGTTCGGTTTTTCTGAACAAGGATAGAACAGACAGACATGCTTTTGCCTCACATTAAAGAATTTCAGAGGTCATTTTAGACTAGGTCGATCAACTGCAAGCTTGAGTGTTTAAGCTCATGAAACGTGAACGGCCCAATGAAAAAAGACAGAAAGTGAGGACTGCTTCTTGGCGATTACTAGTCAAAAATGCTCCCTAGCTGTTCTGGGATTCGATACCTCACAGTCTCTCGTCGACTCTCAGATATTAAGAGGACATTTCCATAAAATGAAGGTTGCGTTCAAACCAATTGCCTGTTTGTTAATCGACTTTTTTCCTCTCTTTCTACCCCTTCCCTTTCCCCTGCTGACATGTGGAGGAATCATAAGCGTCGCACTGGTAAACTCAACGCACTGGCATCATTTTAGATTTATTAAACAAAATTTTCATTCTTACACCCAATGACTCCAATCTTCCCTAAAACAGTAATTCGCCTTCATTATGTGTCTTCTGTCCTGTGCCTGTGATTACGGTGGAAAAACATCCTCAAATGAGTCGTGGATCAACAGCTGCCGGACCGGATGTTGTCTCACCATCTCTCCTTAAGTCCTGCCTGTCCCAGATAGCACCTGCTTTAACATAGCTTATTAACATGTCCCTCGGGGAGTCGAAGATGCCTGACGTTTGGCATAGAGTAAGAATCATTCCCATCCCTAAGAATTATACTAATCTTGGTCCTAAATCCTTCCGTCCATTTGCAAGCTTCTCCACATTTATGAAGCTCGCTGGAAGAGTTGCCTTAGGTACCATTATTCCATTCTCCTGCAATTGCTCCGATCTTTTTCAGTTTACATATAAGGCCGGGCGTAGTACCTTGGATGCCGTCGTTCGTGGTTTAATCCGTTCTGGAAGAGCTGGACAAGGGTTGCCGTGCGTATGCACTCGCAGTTTCCGACTACTTGTCTGCCTTCCACACAGTCCTGCGCCATCTCTTCAGCAAGACATCCGAGTGCGGTTCTCCTAACTGAATTGTTTTTTAGCGCAGAGATTACTTTTGTCTTCCGCACTCAATTCGTCCCACCCTGCAAGGGGATGTCAACTGTTCTTCGTAATATCTGCGGAGTCCTTCGAGGTCCCATCTTATCCCCCACCTCTTCTCACTTTATACTGATGACCTGATATCGCCAAGTGACTGCCTATATGTGAGCCATGTTGGCCACTCATCTCCGGATTTTGAAGGGTGGCTTGGATCGTGTCTTTGCATGGTCGTTGAAAAATGGTCGTCTGCTTACCGATCAGAAATCTGTCCACTCTCCCACTCCTGGATCTTTTGATACCATTCCGAATGAATTATCACCTTTCCGGTACCTCGGCATTACTCTGTCCGCAAATCCCCCTTCCGCCCTCATATTGAAAGCATTTTTACTAAAATTAGCAAATTCCTACATCACATTCGTCGTTTACGCTCCTGTTACACTTCTCGACCCCTAATTTGGAACTTTATAGGTGCTTGCATTCTTACATTCTCTATTGTTCTTTGGTTATTTCTGTTGCTTCCTTGAGAAAGATATGCTCATTTTAAAATGGGTTTCTGGATGCACTCTTCTGCTACTGGCGTTTCTCATATCCTCTTACCCGAGATCTTAATGCCAATACACGTCGCAACGGTCAAGCAATTTGCTAATCGATTCTGGATGGTGTTGTGCTTCCTCTTCACCCGGAATTAGTGGCTGTGAAGTCTATCCGCCTCATGCGCCGTGGCTTCCGGTATATTTATTGCCGCACCAGCGTTCAGTATTCCCATCTCTGATACGATACTTAACGTGTAAAGAGACCGAAATACAGAGACTGAGACTCGAACTGTTCTGATAGTTGAAAGGTTAATGCAAACCCACTAACCCTCTAATCCTCAAGTAATTTGTATTCTGGCTACGTGAATGATGGAGGTATTTGCGTAAAATTTTGGAATGAAACCTTCAAGTAAGGCGCATTTCCCTCTTCCCTACCTTTCCACGGGTACGCAGCAATACATACGTAGTAGCTACTTAGGTTAGATCGCAGTTGGTAGCCAGGAATGGGGAGGCGGACAGCCAGGTCCCTGTCGTACGGGAAAAGTGGGAAAGGGATTTATATGCGTGGGGTAAATGGAAGGGCTGATAGAGGAATGCTGGAGATTCTGGGTAATAGTAAAGTTACCAGGGAAAGTGCTGGGAAGTTTGAAGTAGGTGGAATAATTGCAGTAAATTAAACCCTACGCCTAACCCTCAAATCCAAACTTGACCGCAGCCGTAAAGCCTAACTCTAGGCCTCAAAACCGACACGTAAGCAAAATCCAACGCTAACCCAAAACCTAGCCATAACCCTAACCGAAACCCTAACGGGAACCTAAACCCTAACCCTGAAACCTGACCCTAAAACGCAAACCCTAATCCTAAAACTTAACCTACGCCTAACCCTCACTAGACCCAACAGCCTGACCGAAACGGGCGACCTGCCTAACTCAGTAAGAGTACGCCTACTGATAACAAGTTCCCTCGAGAAGGGAAGCACACCTACTGATAACAAGTACGTACGTCGACAGTATCACCGTATAATGTTTGGCTACCAACAGCGATCTTACCGCTACTTTAAATTAGGGTTGGAAGTGTCCGATAGTACTGTAAATCGGTGCCTGGAACGGATGCTCTCACCCGATGAGCGAACATGGACGATGTCTCGAAAAGTAGTGGTAATGAACCTTGTTGCTCGGGTGATCTGAGGCGAGTCCAGTGGCAGTATGGTTTTGCGGTCGACTGGACCTGTCTTCCCAATACCTTTTTGAACTGATCGGCGTCAACATGGAGTAACTTCTTATGTCTGTCGAAATTGCTCTTCATACATATGATGAACCTTCACCTCCAAATTCTTTAACCAATGACGTACCGACTTTCTGATTAACGAGTCACCGCCCCATTTTTGGCAATATTACACTTAATTTTGCAATCGTTTCCCTAGAATATATCGAAGACGCTGTGGGCCAACCGCCTTTATTCAGCGTAAAAAACACCAAGACAGCGCTTACTCCAATTTGGCTACTCCTAACATCGACCCACATGCATGAAAATATCCTAGGCCCGCGCCCCACCCGATGAGGAAGTTTGCATGAAAAGAAGCACCTAAATCTCGCTCAGTGACCACGTCGACGAGAAAATGGCGAGATACACGAGAACAATCCCAGGTATTTCGAGTACACAAACAAAGTGCGGTGCAGGTATCGTCAACATCTGGCAGCAACCGCCATTGATAGGGGCTGATGAACAGGGCACTGGATGAACATAACTGCGGACAATCTGGTCTTCAGCCACCTTGTCGCTGTAGCCAAATGGACACGGGGAGAATAGTGAGGGTTTTATGAAAGCCTCCTCAGTTATAATTCAAACGAAGTTCAAGGCCCAACCGTCCACACCGAGGACCACCCTTCCTGCGTGACGTTTCTGACACCCATGTACGTTTACCCCTAATGACAGTATGCGTAACCTGGTATCGCTCACCTTTGCAAGCAGGACGCTAACGTAGACAGGACATAGTGCGAGCCACAAAGCAAAGGCCAGGACCTTAACTGTACGAGACTTGATCTAATGAGAACGACTGGGAAGGCACAGTGATTGACTGTGCGTCCCAACCGTGCTTCCAGATAGCACCGGAGACTAGGTTTCGATGCAAGACCTAACAGTCTGAGGAGGTAGCAGACCGGTTTGTTGGCCAAAAATTGAGCTTGCCGAATGGTTTCTCGGCGGCATAAATCGTCCAGACCAAAGGGGCGCCCCGTTACTAAATATGCTTGCCACAGAAGGCGAGGGGTATGTTCCCGCGCTCAGCATGCCAGCAAAAAAGGGGAGTACGGTCTACCGTCGTGCAGATGTTACCGTGATGTCTGTTTTCCAACGCGAAATCCCATTGGCCGAGAGTCGTTAGGGGCCATCTTAATGCCCAGCAGGGGCTTGAAATCACACATCTGCCTTCGAGTACTGGCTGAAGTTTCCGGCTGTATGTCGATGACTTCTTAATAACATGCGAAGTTTACTTTTATGGGACAGAAGTGTAGACACATAGAGATCTAAAATCTTGATTTATTTCCCTGAGAAAAGGACAATTATAATACATTTAAAAGTACAATAATCAAAAGTCACATAATCTGATGGTAGCAATGATCGAAAGTTACAGTTTAAATGATTGGCATTAATGCGGATCTGACTACATTGGAAGCGACAGAGAAAAACCGCAAACAGTTGGTTAAAACGTGGAGGGCAGGTGAGAGACCCATGGGTTCTGATACAGGAGGCTCAATTGGAGCCAGGCATTGACACAGGCAAACATGTGCACTAGCCGCACCAACACAAAAGTGGATAAAAAGAGGGAAAATGTAATGGTCAAATCGGTTCGGCTTGGCTTATGAATCTGGTGCTTGAAGGTTGAAGATCTTTGGAGAGGTTGGAAGCAATACCATGGCTAAGACGGCGACAGAGAGGAGGGGTCCCGAAAGGGACCAACAGCGTGGGCCTGTGCAGCGTCCGAGCTAAAGTCGGCCACTTTTCAAACGACTGATTAGGTTGTCCAGTTTCAGGGACGGTCCCAGCTTCAATTTCATAAATGACCGCAGGGAGTCCATGCTGAGGAGCAGGAGTGCCTGGCCATCGATCTCCTGAAATGGTAGAGGGGTAATGGGGGAAGAAATGCCACACTGGAAGACATGATAAAAATATGCCAGTTAGACCCTTGTCGTGTCTACAATGGACAAAGCCAGTCTTAGGAATGATCTCAGCTTAGAAGTTAAGGCCCGCGTAAATGCACAAAGCGTCCGACGGCTCGAAAAATTGAGGTAACACTAGAGGAGACGAACTGAACTGTATAACGCAATAAAATCCGAGCTAGCCGGCCTCGTTATTGATCGAGTTGAGTCCGCTTATTTGGTGCGACGGCGTAAGCCATGACCTGGTTGGGTGGGGCTGCCAGCACGTCAGCGTGGGCTAGCTGAGCCCGTGCGGTGGCCTCTTGGCTTGATGGCTAGCCAAATCGTTCACCGGCGAGATATACTTCGTGTTTATAGTCAACCTCACAACCAACGGACAGTTAATACATGTACCCTACCCATTCCACCCCCCCCCCTGGATCGTCGTCCTGGAGCATAGACTTTCGTTTACCAGAATAAATTAATATGCCTACTTATGATGATAGAGTAGCCATAATTAAGTACAAAACGAAGGTGGCGTGGGGCCTGCGCAGGTCCAGGGGCCTAAACCTACGTAAACTGGAGAAGCTGTGGTTTGACAGGGTAAAAACGGCTGCCGAAATTTAATCCATTGAGTAGGGTTTCTTGTTAATCTTAGAGACTTGAAAGCGGGAGCGTAAATCATTTCACAATCCATATAAACGAGGCCTGAAGTTGGCCTCGCCAACAATCGTCAAATAGACCTACATGGAATCTGAAGGTTGCGGCCACATCAGAGAGGGAAGGGTCTTTGGTGATGAGATAGTTGTAGACCTCGTCAGTAGTCCAGGCCTCAGGGTTCGGCAATGGACAAGGACCAAGATCTATAATGCATAAACACGCCGGCAGATACAGTGTAGGAATGATGGAGGTAGACTTTGATCGATCTAATCTAGTGACTCTAGGCATGGAAAAGTAATTTTAAAAAATCTTATAGAGAAGGGGTTTTTACAGAAAGCCGTGAGGACCAAAAGTCAGGAAACTACAACTACGTCATTAAACATGCAACTATAAAACCTCTTTCTTGAGAACTGGTTCATGGGACGGTCGGATATCTCTCGGATAGCCGACAGCAGATAGCGAGGCAAAGATCCCGGCAAGCTGCGTCCATCTTGCGTGAAAGTAGTAGTTACATCTTACGCAATTCCGGTCGACACATGCGTGGAGAATCAAATTTTTTTTCTCAAAATAAACCGAAGATGAAGAATGACAATTCCCCCAAGTCGTTTCGTAGGACGTTGCATATTCTGAACAGATAACGTTTGAGGATAAGAAACACCTTAGTATTTAAAAGTTCGATAGCTCATGTCAGTTGATAAACGATCTGTGCTCTTATAAGTTCGAAAGAATTAGTGCTGAAAGTAGTATCTCGGCCGTCCTCATTCTACTCTCTAGGGGCATATTGAATCGATCCTAACAATACGGTACAGCCGTGAAAGTTTACTATAACAAATCACACCTTTTATAAATCCTTTCAGGGACAGATAATTGAGTTTACACGATCGGACGCGGGAATATGTATTCCGGTATTACCCGGTGGCCTTTAGCTAAATTTCCGGAGTGGTATCTCTATTTTCTCTGTCCCAACTTTAATCCTAACGCTAACCCCCTGAAATTTAGCATAAGACCACCTGTAGTACGGGGAGAGAAGATGCTTATAGCCATGTCCTACCTTTTACACGAGCATTAGACATCAGTGACAGAATAAGATGTTCCATTTAGGAAGGAGGTAGACACAGGCGGCGGAAAGATTCCCCCTCAAAAGCCAGAGTGCCCCGAAGCATGCATGAATTTGAGATGATGTTCCATAAGATGTTATGATGTTCCATGCCCATCAATATTGCCACTTCGTTAAGGCAACGATCTCTGATTGGGTGACCGGACGCATTTTGAAATCATCGAATGCGGGAGGACAGAGCTCCTTGACGGTGGTCATTGAATTTTGTTTTCGTCGCTCACAGTGACCGTCGGGACATAGACAACAACTACACTGGTGTAGGCAAGTGCGTCCAGATTGCTTCGGATGTTGTGCATTTTGCCTAATAACCCGAAGAGTTCTGCAAAAAGCCTTTTCCTCATACGGATTACGTTTCTAAGCTATTCTGTCAGCGAGGTGTGCATTTTGGATAGAAACCGACCGTTCTTTTTACCTGGACAATTTCTTATGCTAATAACTAACACAGACCACATAAACGTACGTGCGTGTCCCACTGGCGGAGGACACTATTAAAACGAGAGAGATTTACTGAAGGCCACCCTCGCCAACTTTAAAATGGAATTCTCAGTCTTCGTAATCAGGTGAAGCATGACATGAATGAAACCGTTATTTTCGTGAAAAGGAAAGCCTTTTGCTTTGAGAATCTTGACGTTTAATAATGTGTAATCTTGTGCTTTGAGACGAACCAACAACGCCAACAGGCACACCAAACACTTTTGGACATGTACCAAATATTCCAGTTGTTTCGAAATGGCTGACCATGTCTCGGGCAGTTCAGGTTCCACGAACGTGTTTTGGGCGGTTAGTTTTCGACTAATACGCTGCTCAGGAACGGAACCAGTACCACGTTAACCCTTTGTGAAATGGTTTAATATTTATGCGACCACTGTGCAACACATTTTCAGTTGTGGAATTAAGCCTAAAATTAAGAATAAGTAACGAAATAATCAATAAATAGGGATAAAAAGAACTTTTTCGGTTGCGAAAAAACACGACCTACTTAAACACATATAGTAGGCATCTTTTGTAAGCCGTAGTTACTTGGGGCTCCTTACCGAAAAATGTCCATCAATCGAGGATGTGGACAAACGGATATATTACTGCTAATTTGCTCCCCGACTCAGCTTTAGTTAAGACGAAGGGCGTGGGCATTCGTCCGTGACGTGTCCTCATCAGTGCGCAT
The DNA here is from genome assembly GCA_902702965.1 of Spirometra erinaceieuropaei. Lineage (NCBI taxonomy): Eukaryota > Metazoa > Platyhelminthes > Cestoda > Diphyllobothriidea > Diphyllobothriidae > Spirometra > Spirometra erinaceieuropaei. The sequence goes on along the minus strand of CACRXP010000376.1, from coordinate 535,157 downwards.
CTAGTCGTCCAGCGGTGCCTGCTGGGTTGAGCCGCTGGACTCCTATTTAAATGGATGCAGAAACGCGACCCTGTCGGGCATGACGAGACCGGTGCTCACATTCCGACACCAGCACAAACTGCCAACGGTGGAAGCGGTTGTCCAGAGAGTAGACAATTCTGTTCTTTGTAAGAGAGCTTTGCCTTACAAGCCCGGTGAAATAGTCAGACTACAATTGGACTCGCTGTGCGAGCCCGGACGAAGGGGATATTGATGAGCATCGCCGTCCAGCATGGTTGGGATGGATCAGAGGTAGAGCACTCAGTGTGAGTTGGTAAGTCTGCCATTAAATTTCGTAGTAGTAAAGAAAACATTTTCCGGCTGTCTGGTCAAGGGCGAACCTGTCTGGTTCCGGCCTTTCGATACAAAAACTGAGCTGACGTGTCTACTAGCAATTATACCCCACACTGTGGTCATTACCAATCACCGCTTGTACTCTCCGGCTTTTATATCCACAAACTTAGGATTGCATGCACCTAGGGCTGACACCAGGTCAATGCGCGGTGATGCCGGGTCTGCTTATCTCAATGTCTCACAAGCCAGTGGGCTGCGCTAGTGATTTTTTTGCAAGCCGAGCGATCTGTATCGGTTAAAAGCTTTGACAGAAGGCAGGTGCTGCATGGCAGACATCACAGTAGGACAAAATTAACCACATTTGTGTCGAAAATACAGTCGACAGTCCGCTGCAGATTACAAGCATAGAGGGGGCACTCGTCCAAAAATTTGACCGAAATCGGCGCGACTGGAAAGTGAAAACTGCTCCGAGTAAAACTGGAGTATTTTGCTTTTTGGGATAAGAATAGGGAGCTGAGGGGAAAAAGCCTTTTTCCCTAAATAAAGTAGCTTATAGAGGAATTAGTTCAAAAATTTTACTGAAATCGGCACGAACTTCGGGCACTCCGAAGACTGAAAACTATTATTCCATAGAATTGGGCTGGGCTTTCCTGAACTAAACTATAACGCGAAACTCCCTGACTTGTAACGAAACGATAAGCAAGCAGAGCTGAGGAATCGAGTTCGTTCCCCAGGGCGGTGTTTCTCCTGCCGACATAAATAGGCATATAAATTGAAAAACAGGCATCTCAAGAAAAGGTGTCGTCTACAAAATTCCATGTTCTAGTTGTGATGCCGTTTATTGTGGCCAAACTGGGAAATCTGTCTCAACCCGTATACATGAGCATCAGTTAGCGGTGAAGAGACGCGACCATCTATCCCAGGTGGCCATGCACACACTAGACACTGGGCATAAATTCGCATGGGAAAACACTCGCATTGTTGGCGCCTGCCAAACAAGGAAAGGCCGTGAATTCCTGGAGGCGATGCACTCAGACGAGGCATGCATCAACCGGCATATCGATTTAGATGTCACATACAAAATCGTTAAGGACAGATTCAAACTGACCCAACTAATCCCGAGAAGATGACCTTAGCCAATCATGGACTCCTTTTGCCAGACTCAGTCTAAAAGTTAATTGTTTTTGCACACCCGTTGTCTGAAGACGAGCTGGGGAACCAGTCTCGAAAATGCACAATAAAATTTTGCTGTTTCCCAAAGAACTTCACCTTCCTAATAAAAAGGCATGGATAGCAGCCACTTTTCACCTACCATATTCGCAAGCACACAAGGGAAGCGATCGACAATGACAGCACAGTGAATGGCGATATTTTCGATTTGTATGCAAACCATCTGGCTGATGATATTTTTAAGTGCTGAACTAACCCATGGAGGAGGGCGAGGCAGTAGAGGAGGCCATTCGCGCCGAAGTATAGTCACCATGGTGAAGATCACCCACCGGGTTGTGGAACCTCGAGTAGGCGGTGGAGGAGGTGCTATGAGCCTCTTCCTCGTCCCCATCTTCTTCTGTCTCTCGGTCTCCGGGTAGAGGACGCGGAGGGCAGACGTTGAAGAAGCGAGGGGCACAGGTATCACCAGTACCAGTTCCGCTGGTAGGATCTGACATGCGAATATGTCGTACCGAGGCAGGGAGGGCGAGGTCACCGGCAGCACCCGGTGAAAGTTTGGACACAAGATGCTGCTGCTGCTGCGGCTGATGATGACGGTGCGTATGGTAGTCGTAGACGTCAGAGACCCGGCGATAGGGCACGGTGTCCACAAAGAGGCTCTGTGTGGGGTCGGCTTCGCCCAGCCGTTGCCGGATGACTAGCTTAGTGGGCTGGTAGTCTTCAGGCGCGCTGGAAGGCATAAACGAGGCAGTTAGAAAAGGAGTGCAGACACCGTTTGACCGTTAGCGAAAAAAGAGAACGGGGTGATGGGATATTTGCTAATCACACGGAACGAGGTAGTTATGGGTGACTACTAAATGAAGGGTGCGTTAGCGATGTGGGCGGCCTAAGAGTTTCAGAGACAATTTAAACTTCAGAAAACAGACAGGCGGAAATTACGTAATTAGAAAATTCGGACCGAGGGTAGTGATTGCCCGTAGCCACCACAAAACGGCACCAATTTCTCGTTTGACAAAAGCACTACGAAATGTATGATTTGCTGACATGCTAAGTGCGTAAGCAGTCAACCCCACACAACCAACCGCAGGGGCCCCAACCATCGAAGAGATGCTTAGCATCTACTATCCTGAGCCCAGACAGGTCGACGGACAAGGCTTCATGGTATGTGTGAGGCATGGGGATTAAGTATTCCGGTCAAGGGTTTGAACTTAGGGACTCACGTGTATCATGTACATTATGCATCTACGACTGTACGGGAGACGGGACAGCGTTCCTATTACGCTGTCGACTGGGATAAAAGTGGTAGGGGGCGCTCACCGGTCGTTGTTACGGAACACACTCGTTCCGATGTGCTTTACGGGCTCTTTCTCGAGCCCAATCAGCAGCCGCACAGCGGCGCACGATATAGGCAGAATGGCATTACCGACAAAGACAAGGGAGACTGGAATGGTCATTCCTGGCTTATTAGCCGTCGTCAGCCAGTCATACCCAACCCCGAAGTGTGAACACCCGAGGCTCGAATTCGCGACCTGTTAGTTAGAAGTCCGCGCCTCTAACCACTGGGCCACGAGCCCGTTGCCCTGTCGAGGTCGAGCCGCGGGTGTCCCACACTTCGGGGTTGGGTATGACTGGCTAACGACGGCTAATAAGTCAGAAATAGCCATTTCAGTCTCCCTTGTCTTTGTCGGTAATGCCATTCTGGGATAAAAGTGTTTGAAGTGCACTTGTTAACCAGGGAGAAGATGTTTGTGCTGCTCGTCTGCAGGTCGACACTAGGCAAAATCGGCGCACAAATTCTAACTAAGCTCCCCGTCTAAAGTTACGGAACTGGCATTGCCTGCCTGTGCAGCGACTCCATCCAATACTAGTAATAATGTTGTCAGCTTCAGTTCGAGGTCAATTTCTCGCAGTTGTGACCCTTCAGAAGCCTCCGCAACGCCTATCAATCAGCAGATGCCACCCGACCGAAAAAATACCGTTGCGAGCGGAAAATGAATAGGCACTAGGTCGCAGTACAGACCATGGCTCCACGTACTGAGGATCAGCGACAACCTTATCATCGTCTTCTTTGCTAACAGGACGCACCTAATCGCAGTCTGAATCCATATAACTTCTGAGAAATCGTGCCAAGTCCAGGCGAGCTCAAACCAGAGATAAAACACAAGCGGATGAAAAACAAACAAACAACCTGATCGACCGCTGAAAATCTGCTACGTAGCGTTTGTGTTCCTTCGAACTGTGCCGCTTGTGTTTCTTCGACTTCTTTCTGCGCCGTCCGATCTCCTCAGCATCATCAAGATTGTCGGGGGTAAAATGAAGGCTGGGTGGTCCTGTATCCGCGGGCGGCTCCGCATCAATAGCAGGTGGTCCGTAATCGTCGTCCTCCTCTTCCTCCTCCGCGTTCAACTCGACCCCCTCACCCTTTAAGATCCGTCTGCCGCAGCTGCTGCTGCCGTCATCGTCATCATCACCCTCCGCCCCGACCGGATGAATGACGGGAGGCGATGAGAAACTTTTGAGGGAGGAGTCGCCCGACACGCTGATAGGTGCCACCGCCGACGGAGTAGCTGTATAGGACGTTCGCAGAGGACTGTGATTCCCAGCGTCGGCACCCGGGGAGTTGCGGAAAGTGCTGGCAGTTTTAATGACAGTCTTCAACAGAGGAGTTGTCGACTCGAACCCGACTGATAGGGGCTTAGGTTGCACAATCTTGATTCGAGGTGCTTCTGCTGACTTCCAGAGGGTTCGGACAGAATTCCGCACCAGTTTCTTCCCCTTCTGACGTTGCTGCTGTTGTCGTCGAGGTTTTGTGGCCGCACCCAGGGAGTGGGGACGCCTGTACGACTGCATGTTGGAAGGCCTCTTAGCAGCTGCGCCGACGACCGCTGACTGATGTGGTTTGGAATCTGAGGAGAGCTGGAGGCCGCGCATGGCCTGCGGTCCCGGCGATTGGAGGGGATAGTTTGCTAGCCTGCACCAGCCCACCGGAAAGAGGTCCCGGCTGTCGAAGCGCGTCCAGTAATCGAAGGCACCCGACCAACCATCGAAGCTCACTAGAACGTGCAGACCGGCGACGTTGCCTATGGTTGCTGGGCAGATGAGTTGGGCATTGTGACGGTCCACTGCCTCCAGCTTGTCGCCAATTTTAAAGTAATTGGCTTCTGGATCAGGAGGAGGCTGTAAGTGAGATCATAAGCGTTCAAAGGAAGACTTTTAAATCAGCACTCCGGGAATCTCTGCTAATTTCATGACGGTCTACCAGGCAGCATGTGATTCAACCTACCAACCAAAAACTGAAAAGGACTAGTCGTTACATCGTTCGGACGCAAGGTAAGAATAACTTTGATACTCAACAGGTATAGAATAGGAACCGATATCGGTGACAAGTTGACTGATGTAGGAGTAGTCGATAAATATAGCTGAAAAAGATAGCGAAGCTGAAATGGTCACTTTTGGTACATTTTCCAGCATCTAATAGATATACCCACCCCAAACTATAACATCCTTCCATGCTCTTGTTGGCAATATTTATCGGACAAAATTTCATTCCGTGTTTCTGCCGACAGCGAGGTGGCCACTACTCACAAAACTTCGATTCACTATTATTTATTTACAGAAACACTATTTACTAGTTCATGCAAAGGACATAAACGGTCTCACAGTACCGCTTTCTAATAAGTGGAAGTGATCGTCTACCAGAATGTCCAGATTTAATGGCTCATTTGCATATAACCACCACAGTCAATGAGTCAACCAGTAATCGTGTGATGCGGAGCTCCCACGTTACTGAGGGGTTGTCGACAAAATGTGGCGACCCCAGTAGACAGAAATGATGAAACTATTGGATGACAACTTCTGCTTAGAGTGTCCGGGCAGATTTCGGCGATTTGACAGGACATACATATCGCAGGCATTATACTGCATTATGGCACGGATTAACAGCAATGTTTTTTCCTCCGGTTTGTTCTCAGGGGTTTCCACAGTAACATTCTGGCGCCTAATAGTTTCGCAAGTGTATCGACCCTGCATATCTCTGGTCCAATGACCAAGGTCCCGACACCGGTGATCAATGAGTCCAGTCATGCTTAGGATAACTTGTGCGCGTGCGTCAAATTTACAACAGCCTAGTCAGGAAGCGCTGCCTGCCAGACATACAATAAGTGACGATCTCATGAAACGTTGGCTGAAATTCTGAAATGCGTTTTCGATTAGGAAGGGTTACTTAAGCGCGGTTGTAATACTGATTATCTTGCGGCATACTCATATAATATTTCGGACTCAGCAGGATGTCACCTTTTGAATACACTGCTTTTCAATCTCTTATGAAAACCGCACCTGGTAAGAAATGAATACTTAACTAGCATGCATTTTTCCCATTGATTTTCGATGGGCTTGCAAATTCAAATATGGCCTATAGAAACCATAAACGAAAATAAGCTTTCTTTCAGTCGTTTGATAGAGAATTTAATCTTCATTGTATTTTATACTCGAAGTAGGAGTATAATTCGGTTTTAAAAAAGTTTCCTTATTGCAGAATAATTTGGAGCCTGATCATTCGTTGCATCGGCGCTTAGTGATTTCAATCTGCAAGGTGCGTGTGTTCAGCGTAAAGAAAATTGCATATTCTTCTATTCCTTTAAAAAGATATCATACAGAGTCCGTAAAATTTTGCAGTGGATGTTGTACACTTCGCAAGGAGTTGTGGTAAACGGACAGGTACGATGCTATGTGAATGGGCATTGCGCGTTCTTAAAAAAATTCATAATTGAAAACTTTTTTAAAACCTAATTATACTCCTCCTTCGAATATAAAATACAAATATGACGAAGTTATCTATCAAACGACTGAAAGAAAGCTTATTTTTGTTTATGGTTTCCGTAAGATATATTTGAACTCTCAAGACCATCGAAAATCAGTGAGAAAAATGCATGCTATTTAAGTAATCTTTTTTTTTACCGAGTACGGTATCTACAGGAGATTGACAAGCACTGTATTCAAAAGCTGACGTTATACCGAGTCCGAAATATTGTGGGATTATGCCGCAAGATAATCAGTATTACAATCGCGCCTAAGTAATCCTTCCTAATCGAAAACGCATTTCGCAATTTCAGCTAACATTTTATGAGATCAGTTACTCACTGTATGATGAGAAATTGGGAAATCAAAATATCTCAAAAACGCTGGATGTGAAATGGGCTCGGACCGCTAACCTGACACCGAACAATACGAGATAGTTGTCTCGAAACCTAACGACGACTACATTACCTCACTTTATGAGGCATATTCATATGGAAGACAATTGAAGGATATACAACCTCCCCGATAATTTGGCATTACGGGGGTCGGGCGAGTCTGCCTAAAATAAGCAAACAACATTAAACAAAGCACTTTCTACATTTCCGATTGTCTGGTGCAGGTGCCTATGCGAAATTTCCTCAAGTTTCAGTTTCCTTATTCCCGATATGCAGCAGACAGCAAAACGCAGTAGCATTGCAGCTTTTGCACGCCTGTCAACGCAAAACGCAACCAGAAAACCTAATTATTTTTAAGCGTGTCATTCGAATGCTCGCCTCTGCTGCTGGTGTTTCCTATCATCTTTTAGTTGGTATCATCGTGCAGCGACATTTCAACTCGGTGGAGCAATTCGCTGACCGAATTCTGAATGACACCGTCCATCCCCTTCATAATGAGTTAATGGCTGCGAAATCCTTACGCCCCACGCGTCGATGCTTCCGCCACATCCCTTGCCGCACTTCGGCCTATCGGAATTCCATACTGCCATTTCTAGCCCGGTATCTCACCTGCAAAGATGTTGAAAAACAAAAACTAAAACTCGATCTTGCACCTTAAAGTCCTTTTTTCATCATATTTAATCATGTCCACCTGTCTGTCCAAAAACCTGTTAATCTCTATGGTAATCACTGTGTACTGGAGAACCGTTTTTGCTAAAAGTTTTGAAATTTATTTTCAAAATAAAGCAGTCCTCTTTCCTCTCTCTCTCTCTCTCAAATGCGGCCGCGGTGGACGTAAATGGTCGTCTCGTATTGGCGGCGTTTTGTGTAGGGGAAAAATAACCTTGACAGCAAAAGTGTGTGCCTACAGTAGGTGGGCTAACGCATGAAACGTCGACTGAAATTCCGAAATGGGCTTTCGTTTCGAAAAGATTAATTAAGTAGGATAGTAAAACTAAACCGCCTGCAGAATAATTTTATAATAATCCAGTTACCTCAGGATGCCGGCTTTTAAAATAACTTCTTTCCGGATGCATGCAAAATTATGCTCTGTAAAAATGACTACTTAAGTAGCATGCATTCGTATCATTGATTTCCGATGCCCCTAAAAGCCCAATTATATTTCATGGAAAACATGTACAAAATGTTGATTCTCCCACTCATTCGGTAGAAAATTACGTCTTCTTTCAATTTTATACTCGAAGACAGGACATAATTCGGTTTTAAAAGAGTTTCTTATTGTGAGACTTTTTAATGCCGTGAAATGGCCGTTCATAAAACGTCATGTCTATGAATTTACCAATGTGGCTTGTAAAGTTAACAATATGGATCAAATCAAATGCTAAATTTTATGGACCCCGTATGGTCTCTTAATACCGTAGAGAAATGTGTGGTTTTTCGTACGCGGAAAATATGCGGCTCGTAGTTTGGAAATCCTAAATGCAAGTGTGACGGCAGAGCGAGTTCAAAATTATTCGAGAATTAGAAAAGTTTTTAAAAACCGAATAATACCCTTCCTTCGAGTGTAAAATTGGACGAAGAGGTAATTTTCTACCGAATGAGCGGAAGAAGGAATGTTTTTATGCATGTTTTCCATGAAATGTAATTGGACATTTAGAGGCATCGAAAAGCAATGAGAAAAACGCATGCTACTTAAGTAGTCACTTTTTACAGAGCATAGTATTTAAATGCAGCCGGAAAGAAGTTTCTTCGGAAGTTGGCATCCTGAGGTAACTGGATTACTATAAAATTATGTTGCAGGCTGACAAGATGTACAACCCTACTTAATTAATCTTTCCGAAAGGAAGACGCATTTCGGAATTTCGTTTGATGTTTCATGAGCTAGCCCACCTACTGTAATTATCTCCTACTACCTCATTATGTTTCAGTGATAGGATTGAGTTAAGTCGCCTGGAGATGACGGTAGGTGCTGTGGCTACGCAGACCCTGTGTCTCGTCTTGTGCGCGCTGGGCCCACAATCAACAAACAAACCCAGCAGTCACAGGAGTATGTCACATGCGCTGAAACTCGTAAAATATAGGCCTACGTCTTTTAACAGCTTGCATGTGGAAGAAGACGTCTGAGTCGGATTCCCATAATAGTTAGCATGTAACGCGATCACACGCTTCTTATCACACGAAGATGGTCGGTTTGTGGCCAAGATCTTTTTTGGCCGGTCTTGCAAACCAGGCTGTGAAAACAACTTCATAAGCAGTTCCCTTTTTTCTTTACTGGCTTTCTATGTCCATATAAGTTCAAGCATGATTCTTCCAGGGGCTGCGTAAAAATCAGATCATGCTGGATCATCCGAAAGGTATGCCTTCCTAGTATTTAGTACTTGAAAGGTCTTTCACTCATGGAATTTGCTAATTCCTGCATACTTTTAGCTACAACAAGTGTTTCCGTGTGATTTTCAGATATTTAAAGTCACATGCTATGCACTTTCCGCAAGGACAATTTACTTACCCCTTCGGGTCTTATGAAGATCATAAAATATCGTGGTAAGCGTGGGCGAGGCCGTAAACTTCCCCAGCGGGATTAATAAACTTACGGATAGTAGGTTACGGCAATAACTAGGCGAACGTCCCAAGTTTCACAAAGGCAAACTTCCTGACAACCGAAGGTCGTCCTTCTTTTAAATACCAAATTGAAAAACGCAATTTCCCACAAGGAGGATATGCAAAACGAATTGTTTGAATTCTTGTGAGAAGATAAAGTAGAATTACCAGCAAATAGAAGAATGCTCGGCCAGAAGTCAGCACAATAGCGTGTATAAAGCGACCCCGAGGTTGTGTTTCAAGCCAGTGCTAGGTAATGAAACCTGACCTAAACAATATTTTTAAATTTAAACCCAGCGCCACCGGTAAATAACCCTTGAAGGAATGACCGTGTTAGTGACCTGAATAAAAGTGCGTTCGAGGTCACAGAAACAGCTTTCATTCACGCAATGCATCCGCATCGGAGGTTCACGGGATAAGAGTAGCTTCTGCGGAACTCGACGGAATCATGTTCATCCTTGTACTATTACATTTCTAAAGCAATTGACGAATTAGCTTTTTCCTAATTTTTCAGAGGCAACTTTAAGAGTGATGGTAATGCACATTTGTGACACGGGCAGGTGTGAGCAATGTCACGGAGCGGTTAGGGAGGCACACCCTAGCATGACTGTTCAGACTCACTCAGTGCGGTCGGAGAGCGTGTGATATTGACGTGGGTAAGTACCAGTCTGGATGAGGTTTAGGGCGTAGCCGGATGGGGTCAGCGAGTCCTGTGCGGACTTTGTGTGCATCTGCAGGTCAGTGTCAGAAGTGCTGGCTTCCACAGCCAAAGTAAGTCCAAAAAATGAGAGGGTGTTGATAAATAACTAGCAGTTTCGGCAGCCTTCTTAAATTTGTCAGTACAGCTCTTGCGTGGAAGAGTTGATAAAGCTTCATGCGGCATGAACTGAAGCTTATAAAAACCTGATCGAGATTCTTAAGGGGGCACAAAGAAGAGGGAAAAGATACTTAAGAAGGGATCCGACAAATGCATAGAGTGGTTTCCAATTAATAAGCATACTGGGATGGTGGAGTTGTAATGGCGACTCCCCCAACTACCAAACATACTTAAATAGGGTATGTTATTTTCATTCCTTTCGTTCCCTAACGAACTGAAAAAAAACGGTTTGGCAGAAGGTATTACGTGGGTATTTGCGTCTACTTAGAGTTGGTATTTGGAATGATGGGGCATTGCTATCTTAATACAAATTACAGCTTAAGTGTTGTAAAACGCAAGCTACATTGCGGTAGACACTAAAACGCTAAACTGTTTTATCAAATAATGAATGCCCAACCGTGGCGGCGCATTTGGGCATACGCGTTAGTTTTCGTCTTGTTGCTCCCGCCGAACTGCGCACACAATGTGGCACGATGTTCAATCACAGCCAGTACCTGCCTGTCCGCCCGCCGATTGGTCGAACCAGTGCCCTTGGATCCCACACCAACCAACTACATGAACGGGGCAGGACAAGTCACCCTCCAGGCGTCTGATCAACAGGCTGACAGACAATATCTGCCCAGAAGTTGCCATCAAATGGTCGCGATCAAATCCCAGAGCCCATCGTCCTGGATTTGGGGCACAGCCGGTTGAATATAGTAAATAAATCAGAAAACGACATTGCGCTGTTTCTCGTCACTATCAAAAATGTTTCATAAAAACAAATAACTATACACGAACGACGGAGAACAATAGGAGATGTCATAATATCCAAGTACCAACTCCTACCCGAAAGTATTCAATCAAAAGCTATACACAGGAGGCCTGACGTTCGAATTCTAGACACTTTCCGTCCGGCAACGGGGAATGAAATCACGAATGACTTTGTCTTCGCGTGCACGCAAACGTCGCAACTCGACCCGAGGAGTGGAGTCTGGTGAGACCCGGGTTTGCTGTAAAGTGGGCAGTCAGTCACAGATTTAGAGTTCACGGGGCGGCATTTTAGAGCTGTGCCTTAAAAAGGCGGATGCAAAGCAGACATGAGGGAGGGAGCTCACTCAGGCGGTGAGCGAAAGCACGTGCCCCACCACAGCCTCCAACCAGTCGAGGCGTCTTATGCCACAGACAACAAAGTAGACGGTTGCGCACCCAGTGTGTTGTTGCCATCACACACAGGGGACGACGACGACGACCAGACATGATCACACCTAAACACACACACGCACTAAC
>CACRXP010000376.1:509758-523661 GCA_902702965.1 Spirometra erinaceieuropaei | reverse complement strand
GCAGCTGCTGAAAGATCGCGGAGGTCTGTCTTTGTTTCCTTGTTTCGTCGTGGTGGTAGGGGGCGAGAGAGAGAGAGAGGGGAGCAGACACAGCGCGCTGTTAACCATGCGCGAGACCGTGCTAGGACGCCGGTGTTTCCAGCAGGTGGGTGGTTTAGGTGACGGCAGGAATGTCTCGAAGACCAGAAAGCTGGCATCCGCAGACAGATAACGCACACAGCCCAAAACTGAGTTGGTTTCGGCTAAGACAACCTCCTGGTCTTCCGAAATTGCAGTAAGATCTACTTCGCTGACAATGGGCATATATACAAGTAAAGTAAAGACACCCAAATGGCCTGTATATGCTAGTAAGGTTGAGAAACAGGACATATAATTTTTACCCAGTGGCTGCCAATGCTGATGAGGTACACGAGAGCAGCAAAACACACCGCATCGCACGCTCCAAGCAAATATCGAACTCGGCTGACTCTGGTGTCCAAAAATTACCAAGGAGTCAAACAAGAAGAATCGAATAACCTTTGTCGACGGCCTTGTGCCTCAGTAATCAAATAGGGACTCTAAAAACGCAGTTCCAAAGACCTGCCAATGAGAGGCAAGGACATAGTCCCAACACTAAACACCCAGCCTATTTTACGGCCGTAGTTCTGCGCGCGCACTTGTTTCGGCAAAGAGGGACGCAGCGAAAGAGTCTAAGGACCCACCCCTGTAGCCAAACGGACATCCCGACACATTTAATTAAAAACGTGGGAGGCCAGTGATCATATAACAGCCAGGGGATGGATAGCCATCTAGTGCAATATGCATCAAAGTTTGCGAAACACCGGCTGAAATCCTTAATCATGCAATACTGAAAAAAAAAGTTGGGAACACTGTCCAGACAAGGCATTGCCAGAGATATGAAACGAAGGGTAAACTTGTGAACAGGCTTAGAGCCCACCGGCAGAATCCGTGATCGGTCTCACGAAATGGTAACTGAAGGTTTGAAATGCGGTTTTGACTATGATTACCTAAGTGCGGCTGTAGTATTGGTCATTATGCAGCATAATATCATGACATCTCAGACATGTCAGGAAGTCGGCCTTTGAAGGCATTTCTCCTCGACCACTGGCAAAAAACAGCGTTCGGTCAACAAATGACTAACAAGTAGAATGAATTGTTTATATTGATTATTGGTGCCCTTATAAGTTCAGATGTACTTTATGAAAACATGGCGAAAAAGGTGCTTTCTTGAGCCCATTTAGTGGCAAACCATATCTTCAAATTTTATGCCCCAATGAAGAGCATATATAGGTTTTAAGAAAGCCTTTCAACCCCGAATAACTACTGTTCGTTGCATTTGCGTTAAGCTGCATACCTTTCGTGCACGTAAAATCACACATTCCTCTATGCCATTAAGAAGATACCCCGTGTGGCTCATAAAATCTCGCAATAGCTGTGGACTATGATGTATACTTCGCGAAGAACACTGATAAACGGACACCTACTATGCTGTGAATAGACATTGCACGGTATCAAAAATCGCATAATTAGAAACTTTATTAAAAACCAAAAGACACCCTTCCCTCGAGTATAAAACTTGAAGAAAACGTGGTAAGCCGACAAACGTGTACAGAAAGGGATATTTTTGAGCATGTTCGCAGTAAAATATATTTGAATTTATATGGGGGTCAAAAATCAATAGAAAGACTTATACCAACTAAGTAGTCATTTTTTTTGCCGAATGCGATTTTCGCAGTCGACCGGAGAGAAGTGCATTCAGAAGCCGGCACCCTATCGTGACTGAAATATCTAGGCGCTATGATGCACGATTACCAATACTACAACCGCACCAACGTAATCCCTTCTAATCGAAAACACGTTTCGGGATTTCGGTCACCATTTCATGAGGTCGGCCACTGACTGCCTTAGACAAGAACGCCGCCATTAGTTTTTTGGGAAAATGACGAGGAGGCTGGCATTTCTGCTTGAAAGAAAGGGATATATCAGAGTAAAAACATGTAAGTTGGAGACTGACGAATTAGTTTAAATATGCACAAGGTGCATTATCAAAAGAATGAATATGTTTAAGCATTTTTTCCATGAAATATAATTAAATCTTTAAGGGCATCGGAAATCAATTAAAAATGCATACTACTTAAGTAGTCATTTTTATGCGGAGTATGGTTTTCGGATGCAGCCAAAAAGAAGTTTGTTCGAAAGCCGGCGCTCTGGGTAGCTGAATTATTATAGAACTATGCTGCACGATGATTGGTTTTACAGCCCTACTTAATTAATCTTTTCGAAACGAAAACGTACTTCGGAATTTCTCTTGAGATTTCAAGAGCTAGCCCACTTAGTGTACTTCCTTAGTTCGAAATTATCGAAAAGAGACACGCAAAAACAGAAAGATTCAGGAAAAAGGATCGATAAAGAGCCAATCGAAAAAAAGTGGTCTGTGAGAACAAGGTCAGGGTACCAAAACCCGAGGCAAGAAAGAGGAGGCGCTCACCGTGATGAAACAGGCCGCGGGAGCAAAACGGCCCTCCTCGGTTGCCTTTTTGAGGGTCTTGTGCCAGACGAGGTGATTATGCACATATCCAAAGGGCGGCTGCAGTGGTTCGCCCGACGGATAGGGTCGGATTTGATCCGAGTCAACTAGGAACCAACAGTCGTTGCGATCATCAGTACCCACGAGGCGCACACGGATGCGGGGTCCGATGGTCTCAATAACTCTGGCCAGCGTAAATGTGGCCGAGCGGAAGCGACGCACCTGACCACCACCACCACCGCCGCCGCCGCCCCCGGCGCTGGAACGGCGGCTGGGGCCGAGGGTGCCCCCAACGGAGGCAGACTGGGGCTGACGACGCGACACTGAACTGCTCTCCTGGATGCGTGGTGTAGATGTAGCGGCAGCGCCGAAGGCCGCCTCGGCAACGACGATGGCAGCGGTGGTGGAGAGCGAGTCTACCGCCGGTGGCGGAGTCTCAGCAAGGGCGCTCCGCTGGTCGACCGCCTCTACGAGAGAGTCTACCTCAAAAAGATTAGCTGGCGGTGTACGTTGCTGAAAATTGGACAGAGAGAAAGATGACAATGGGAGTAGGATCCTGGGCTCAGGAGCTGATAGTGATAATATCAATAGCAAACTTCAGCAGAGGACAGATAATCGACACAGATTAATGCACGACGCCTCGTGCGCCACTCTGGCTACAACAAGCCCAATCATCGTAATCAGATGGCCTCTAAGGCTCACTGTACTCCTCAGGTCTAGCCTTATTACATATGTCGGTTATTTCAATTGAACATCACGGCCAGGCACCACGTTCATGGGGTCGGTGCGGACGGGGTGACCCCTTCAGATGACACAGCGGGTAGCTGAACCAACCCGAATAATCATGATTTACTGTCACTCGTCTTAGAGGCCTCTGGTCAGCACTGCGGTTCCGTGTCTATGACAACTTGTCGGCCGAAGTTATAGTACCTCCAAGAGGTTGGAGATGATAGGCGATTGATGCTGTCACGGGAAAATAGTAGGGAGAGGTTGAGTTTCGCGTAATCACAGAAGGGGGTGGTTTTGACGAGATGGTATGAACTCGAATTTTTGTTGTCTACCGAATCTAGCGGTAAGACGAGATGTACTGGTGCTATTCGAGAGCGGCCCCTGATCCCCCATAGCCATTATCTCGGCAGAAGTATATTGAGGAACTGAGACAAAATAGCCGAGCGTTCGGGCCGTTCGTTACCCATGAGTGGATGTGGCATGCCTTGCAGTGAGAAGCCGCTAAGTTGTGCCTCCGTTTCCATAGCGTTCAGTCACTAGCTAAACCTTCGGAACTGCGTGATGATATGATTAAAGGCAGACTCCGCTTCCTTAAAAAAGCTCGAAAATGCAGCCGGCGCAAGGAAAGTCTGAAATTGAAAGGACTTGCCTAGCCTCAACGCTTTGGTAGCTTTGTGATGCAACAGTCAGAACAGCGTACACCGGCTAGAAAGACGCGATGGGAGAAAAGCCCAGATGGCGACTGCCGAGTATGTACTCTTTGCACGGGGCACCATTAGATCCATTGCAACATCAACACGACCAACCCATCACCCACACTGAAAATGTCACCGCCACTACCACAAACGTCATCACTGAAAACCCCGAGCACGTGTCGTCATTGTAGCATCGTGTTTCAGCACAAGCTTACCCTGGTTGAACATCCTCAACGCCAAAAGGACATCCATTACCATCACTATCAACAAAAATGCAGACAAAGTGCTAAATTGTCCGCACATTCTAGTCATGTGCTGGTTAGGCTTGATACTTGCGAATCCACCGCAGAGTGACTAGAGATCCCAGTCAACACCCGCCATGTAGGCCTTCCTTACCAAGAGTTGGCCCGATCATCCATCCACCGCATGGGTCTATCCAGTCATATGCGCTCGTTTGACAATGATCACTAAAATATCACCCAATATCCACGCTCACACCGTTTTCATACTTTCAACTATAACATAGGCATGTTCGGTCATATGCATATCCATTAAAGTCATCCACCACTCATGAATCAACTTTACGGTGAAGTTTCAGAACGTCGGCAATGATGGATGAGCAGTCATCATTTACGGCTAAAACTTCATGACCCTCCTGATACTTGTATTCCATAAAAATGGGTAACATTTACTCCCTCTAAGACCCAGAATTATATCCAGTGAACAGAAGAACGGTCTTTTTCTGTCATATAGCATAACAGAGAGCCTCACACAGGCCTCCCATGTGTCCTCAAGTCTCAGCTTCTTTTGGAAACTTTCGTGGGTTGATGGCGTTGATCTGCATTCCTGGAACTCAGAACTCGGCTTTGGTTGTCCCCAGGTAGCGTGATTG
The DNA here is from genome assembly GCA_902702965.1 of Spirometra erinaceieuropaei. NCBI lineage: Eukaryota > Metazoa > Platyhelminthes > Cestoda > Diphyllobothriidea > Diphyllobothriidae > Spirometra > Spirometra erinaceieuropaei. The sequence goes on along the minus strand of CACRXP010000376.1, from coordinate 518,818 downwards.
TTCCAGAGTATTATTATACTTTAGGGCATTTAATCAATTACGATGAAATGTTTAGGCAGCAAATACCGCCGATCCTCCTCCCCTATTATTTTTCAGACCCTCTAATCGCCTCTCCACCCTTGCAGTAGGCGGTTGTATTTCTAGTGCTGTCCACACCCCCAAAACGGGCTGCGATGTAGTCGGGCTGGATCAGTAACTCGTGTTATGCGTTCCTCGGGCTACGATAGGTCTCTGTGGGACCTTAACTACTGCTGTAAATGCATGTGGTGCGCAGTAGGTGGGGTCGGGCGCCGAGTCAGTCACTGCTCCCAATCGCATCATCAGGCGACTTAAAGTCCAGGCTCATGGGAGAGAAAAGGTACAGTGGGTGGGCCAGCTCATAAAATCTCAACAGAAATTCCGAAATGCGTCTTCGTTTCGAAAAGATTAATTAACTAATCATCGTGCAGCATAACTACATAATAATTCAGTCACCTCAGGATGCCGGCTTTCGAACGAACTTCTTTCCAGCTGCATGCAAAAACTATTCTTTCTGAACAATGACTACTTCAGTAGCATGCATTTTCCCATTGATTTTCGATGCCATTAAAAATTCAATTATATTTCATGGAAAACATGCATAAAAATATTTATTTTTCGCTCATTCAGTAGTAAATTACGACTTCTTTCAATTTTACACTGGAAAGGTATAATTTGGTTTTATAAAACTTTTTCAATTCCCGAATAATTTTAAACTCGACTCGCCGTTGCACTTGCATTCAGGGTTTTCAAATTACAAGCCATATATTTTCCGCGTACGGAAAACCACACACTTTTCTATGGTATTAAGAGGAGGCCATATGGGGCCCATAAAATGTAGCAGTTGATTTGGGCCATATTGTTAACATTACAAGCCACATCGATTAATGCGGAGACATGACGTTTTGTGAATGGCCATTTCACGGTATTAAAAATTTCATAATTAGAAACTTTTTAAAGACTGAATAATACTCTTCCTGTGAGTATAAAATTGGAAGAAGACGTCATTTTCTACCGAATGAGCAAAATAATGAATATTTTTGTGCATTTTTTCCATAAAATATAATTGAATTTTAAGGACATCGAAAATCAATGAGAAAAATGCGTGCTACTGATGTAGTCATTTTTGCAGAGAATAGTTTTTGCATGCAGCCGAAAAGAAATTCTTCCGAACGCCGGCATCTTAAGGTAACTGAATCATGATAGAATTATGCTGTACGATGGTTATTTTCACAACCCTACTTAATTAATTTTTTCGAAACGAAGACGCATTTCGGAATTTCGGTTGGCATTTGATGAGCTAGCCCACCTACTGTATAGTGTGACCGACAATAGAGTACCATTCCTCGTGATGATTCAACGCATTCCTCACTAGGATACATCTGACACATTAAGGTAGTAGTGACCTCGAAGGTTGCCAGCTAGCACGACAACTCGGTTCACCCTTTCGGACCGAGGCTTAGACTGCTGCGGCTCCGTCTTACTGCTGCCTCTATGGCACCTCAGTTCTATGACATCAGAGCCCGCATGCGGCATATGATAGATGGCGACTTCCCGTTACTACAGCCACTCCGCCCAGTCTCTCATTTTCAGGAGGATTGACTCGGACAGGCAATTAGGGCATCGGAGAGGGAGAAGGGTCGGTTCAGCGCTTAATTTCTTCCTATAAACAACGAAATGCACTGCGAAACTGTCGAAACCCTAGTCGCTATTTGACGGGATAATCTGGTTCTACGCAGGACTTTGTAAAACATTGGGCACAGTTTCTTCGTACAAAACGTCCTAATTGACACAAAAATTCGGTATAAGACATGGTAGTTATCGCCAGTGAAGGTCCAAGATCCCTAGCCCAACTCAGCCAATTGGCTGAATCGAAAGAGGCCTTGAAAATCAGGCAAGAGTTTGTGCGGCTGCGCTGAAGAGGAAGCTTTCGAAGGGACGGCTGATGGCTGCCTTAGGACGGGGAGGATTTTAGGGCAGAAAACTGTTGCATTGACTTTTATTCAGCCCGGCAATTCATTCAAACAATAGCCCAGGAGGAGATTGTATGGGAGTAGTTGTATTTCACAGACAGGAGGTGCGTCTAGTAGGATAGGCTGTCGTCCCCAAGCCTGGCCGAACTTGGTGGCTATTTCACATTGCCCCACCCGTGCTTTGACAATACTGTGTTGAAGGCAGCGGTCACACCCTGGTAAACACTTTGACTGGCGGGCTAAACCACACAGGGACAGCCACCCAAGTAAATTCCTTTGAGCGTATGCCTGGTTTGCAAAGTAGGGTGGTGTGTAGAGAGTGTGCAGTTAGAGGGCACACGGTGCAGGAGTGGCAGGTGGTTCCATGGGCATGGTGCAAGTTGTTGCGCCGCACGGCTCTTAACAGACATCCGCCCATCATGTGTGATTGCCAGAAGCTATGCTCTGCTTAACGGTCACACCCTAATACACGCCCTTGACCGGCGAGCTAAGGTAGATAAAGGTGTCCGGTGTGCGTGTCCAACGCGGTAGTTCCCTCTCCTATCCCACCCTCCTATTAGACATAAAAAGTCCTACGGTGTGAGCGAAAGCGATCCCGCAGGCGACCCATGCTAATGAGAATCGTCTTTCCACTAAACAAAACTCGGGACTCCCGGTGGAATTCGACTGTCGTCCGGGATGACTAGACGGTCCAGTTTAGATGTAGCACTTCTTACCTCTTTGTGGAGGAATGGGCTGAAAGAAGCGTCCTAAACAAATGCTACCAAAACAGGCCACTTGCAAGCTGGCTATGGTTCGCAGACGCGAAATACATGGTGGGCATAACATGAGGAACGACAACAGTTCTTGTCCCCATCTCCATGTCTCCCCGCGGTCTGTATGAATGACGATGCTCAACTAGCACTCAGGAATGTCCGCTCTCTCATAGAAAATCGGATGCGAAACCGACCAGCAGGGGAAGCTCTGATCGCCCGAGGAGCAGGCGGCCAGAAAGTGGACATTGCGGCGCCGAGTGAGGTAAACTTTTTAAAACAAAACCAACTGGAGGAAAGAGGGTGCCAGATACACCTTCTGGAGCAGATCCCAATGGCAGTGAGAAGAGACGGTGGCACAGCCTTCGCCGCCAAAACTGCCCTGCCTCCCGAAAGGGACTTACGCTCGAAAAGCCTGGTTAAACCGGCTACGTGAAAGAAGAAGCTTACTAAAATAAATTGTTAGATATCAACAATAATCCTTTGAATAATTTGGCAAGCAGCCCAGCAGGCGAAGTTTACTTTTCTTGGAAGACTGGAAAAAGTGGGAGACCTATACAAACCGGAAGGCAGCAGAGATCTCTTTGTAAAAGCTGAATATGTCGAAGGTTGGGAAAAGGCAGTCAAACGTAACTCAGGGATGTGAGAAATGAGGACGCGCACTTTTGGCACTAGTTCTTAAATCTCTTGTTAAAAGACGAACATTGTGCATATACTCGACACGAATGTGAGCAAGCCTCCCAATAATCGATTCTACCCAAATTAGAGGTTTTACATGTGTGCCGCGCGGACAGCCGTGCAGTCACAAGTAGTATGGGCAGAATGATTACCGCGACTACTTGCAAGGGCTATGTAGCACACCCTTACCGACTTTTGCTGATCGTTTCTCGGGAGAAAGTCAGCATAATTCTGGCAAATACAGTCAACTTCCCAGAGATCGACCTCTTTCTACCCCCTTTTAAACAGATGGGGGTAAGTCACTTGCCAGGAGTAGATGTCAACTACCCAGTCAGTTTATTGTTCGTAGTAAATCCATCGGAGAAACTGGCATCGTCATCGGACTAATACCTAAGGCTGTGCGGTTCATGCAGTCCAGGAAGGTCAAATATAAGCGTGTTTGTGTATAGTTGGACAAGTCTACCTTCACATCCGTCGATCATGACGGACGAAGTACCAGCGAGCTCATCACTAACACTTTATTCGGGGAGACAGACTTGATCTGATATCATAATTCCGGTTCGCGTGTGTGGAAAGCACACCAAGTCCAAACACAAATGTTTTGACAACCAATTTGAATAGTTGTGTGTTCCTTTTGAATGAGTGGGAAAAAACAGCCAACGACGCCCTCTCCGCTAAGCACGAGGCAACAGCAGCGCTCTGCAAAACGAGAACATAAACAACGCGTCTCTCTCTCTCTCTCTATCCCACCCAACCCCTTCCTGGTGGATGGGTTGCGAAGTAAAGACTATAGTTCACCGAAATATTGTCCTCTGGATGTAATGAGCCTGTCTGAGTGTCTGAGAAATTGGAAATAAATCGATGTGATACCCATGTGAGCACCCCATCATCCTACATCATCTGGGATTTTGCGGTGACGCAAAGTTTTAAATCGTGATTGTGCACTGGGAATGAACTGGAGGGATTTATTGTTGATTGGTGTTTACACCTGGCAGAGCATGCATCTACAAAAGGAACAAAACGGCATCCACTGCAACGTGACAATACCGGCAGTGTTTTGACACTGCGTCGTCAGTCAGTCAGATACAATTGATTAGAACGGAATGCGGATTGACCATGGCCAACGCGTGCAAGTTTATTAAATGTCGAATATGTTCGTTCTCACGGCCGGATAATACAATCTCGGAGATACGGTAGCACAATGCTCACACAACCAACCTACCCCCCCCCGCACAACTACATACCATCATTGCCGAAGAACTCCCCGCTCACCTGCCCTCAGTGTAACATCATCGTAACCGCCAAAGTGGTGACACATTATGGACACAAGGGCAACCGCCACCAGTGTGGTCCCATTGCCAACTTGTCCACATTCTGACCGCATATTCTAATCACGCATCCATTTAGCTGGACACCTGCAATCCTACCGCAGCGTGATTAGAGAACCGGCACCTGGAGTCCGGTCGACACCTGTCACACACGCCTTCCCTACCTACATTATATTCACACGTCCATCCGTCGCGTGGGCCTATACGGTATGCTCACACGCTGGTCACTCTCCACTCATGCATCAACCCTGCAGTGAGGCTTTCCAACTTTGGCAATGACGGATGAACTGTCATCATTCGAGTTTGTGCACGTGCCAGGCGATGATAGGCAGAGACGCCAATCTGAGCTGCCCTCCTACAAGCAGTAAGGACCAGGTAGTGCGCGGTATGCGTGTACGCGTTCTCTGGCTTTGTCAGCCCCGTCTCCAGTTGTGACATTGTCATGTCACCAGAGCCGGGTGGGTAAGGGGAGGGAATGCGGTAGAGGCAACGCAATATAAATCAATTTACGCGCAGGTCACCGTTCCGTGTCCATTCCGCTGGGCACACTGTGGGCGTCATCGTCCGGGATGGTCGAAATGTCGGTTCCTAGATCCCTACACCCCTGCGCCATTAAGTGTTTCGAATCCCACATGAGAGGCAGACAGTCAGTTCTGAGTAGGACCCAGTTATCTCGCCGATTAGAAACCTCCCATACCACGCTGTCCGGAGGGGAGCGCTGAGTCCCCATGGAATCGTCGGCTGCAACGACAACGGTCTTATTCTGCGAAACTGCGCAGGACGCCGCCTTCTCCTGACCAACACCTTCTTCCACCTTCCGACGCGGCAGACGCCAACCTGGATGCACCCATTGTCTCGGCGCTGGCAGCTGCTGGACTACGTTTTCGCCCGGAGGTGAGGTCGACAAGACGTGTTGGTGACTGTCCGCGACGCCGACGGCTGGGCGGATGACCGCCTCATCATTTCCAAGATGAGACTCCGAATGCAACCACGCAGGAGACGACAAGGTAAGCGACCACCAGGTGAGTTAAATACTGTTCTGTCGGATATGCCTGCGCATTTCAGCAATCAATTAACCCAGCACCTGGAGAAACTGCCGGTCCCGGTCGACAGGGCCACCGTTGAGACACGGTGGTGTCAACTACGGAATGCTATCCAACCCAGTGTCTTGGACATCCTTAGACGCGTATGTCGCCAACATCAGGACTGGTTTGACGAGGTGGAAAAGCACCGGCTGCACAAGGCCTAAAATATGTGGGCTAACTCATGAAATCTCAACGGAAATTCTGAAATGCCTTTTCGTTTCTAAAAGACTAATTAAGTAGGGTTGTAAAACGAATCAGCCTACAGCATAATTCTATAATATTTCAGTTACCCCAGGAAGCCGGCTTCCGAACAAACTTCTTTTTGGCTGCATCTGTAAACCATACTTCGTAAAAAATGACTACTTAAGTAGCATGTATTTTTTCATTGATTTTCGATGCCCTTAAAGATTCAATTATATTTCATGGAAAACACACAAAATAGTCATTCTTATGCTCATTCAGTAGAAAATTACGTTTTCTTCAAATTTCACACTCGAAGGAAGGGTATAATTTGGTTTTATAAAACTTTTCCAATTCCCCAATAATTGTAAACCCAACCTGCCGTTACACTTGCATTCCGGGTTCCCAAACTACAAGCCGTATAATTTCCGCGTACGGAAAACCATGCGTTTCTCTACGGTAATAAAGGGGACCATGTAGGGTTCATAAAATCAAGCAGTGGATTTGAGTCACATTGTTAACTTTACAAGCCACATTGGTAAATGCAGAGACATGACGTTTTATGAACGGGCATTACACGGTATTAAAAATCTCACAATTAGAAACTTTTTAAGAACCGAATTATACCCTACCTTCGAGTGTAAAATTGAAAGAAGGCGTAGTTTTCTACCGAGTGAGTAAAAGAATGAATATTTTGTGCATGTTTTCCATGAAATATAATTGAACCTTAAAGGGCATCGAAAATCGATGAAAAAAATGCATGCTACTTAAGTAGTCATTTTTTTGCGGAGTATGGTTTTCGGATGCAGTCAAAAAGAAGTTTGTTCGGAAGCCGGCGCCCTGGGTAGCTGAATTATTATAGAATTATGCTGCACGATTATTGGTTTTCCAACCCTACTTAATTAATCTTTTCGAAACGAAAACGAATTTCGGAAGTTATGTTGGGATTTCATGAGTTAGCTCACGTACTGTACATCAACCATCGGACGGGCGCAAACAAAGCGGCCTTCTTCAGCTGTCGCCGTCTCGTGCAACAACGACTGCGAGAGGTGCGGGACGCTCGGATGACTCGCCAGGTCGAGGAAATTCAGGATATGCCGACAGCAATGAATGAAAGAACTTCAGATCAATCATGGCGGTCTACGTCCCCCCAACTAAAGTAATCGCGCCGATTCTTCGCTCCGATGAAATTACACTACTAACGAAGAAATCGCAGATTCTGATGCGTTGGGCCGAGCACTTCAGAATCGTTCTCAACCGACGATTCAGGATCTCCCACGGCGTCATAGTTCGATTCCAACAAGTGGGGAAGGACAAAGACTTGCACTTCCTGCCTTTCATCTTGAAAAAACATCAAAGCCTTGCAACAGCTCGCCAACGAGAAAGTAAAGGGATCCGACGCGATTCCGGCAGACGTCTACAAACACGGTGGCCCCGGCTGATGGACAAACTTACGACGATATTTCAGGGGATGTGGCGGCAAGTATAAGTTCCTCAGGATTTCGAGGACGCAACCATTGTTCATCTCCACAAACAGAAACCGGACCAGTAACTTTGTGATAACCACAGAGGAATTTCGCTGTCCAACAGCGCTGGAAAAATCTTTGTTTGCATCCTTTTTAACGGTCTCAACGGCCACCTCGAACAGGAACTTCTGCCGGAAAGTCAGTATGGATTCCGACGACATCGCAGAACTACCGACGCGATCTTCACCGCCTGCCAGTTGCAGGAGAAATGCCAGGAAATGCGAACTGACCTCTACATTACCTTCATGGACTTGACGAAAGCCCTCGATGTGGTGAATCGCGATGGATTGCGGAAAATCATTCAGCGCGCGGACCGGCCTCGCTGGACATCTTTAGACCCAATGCACTAATATCCCCCATAACGCCGACTGTCCCTGCTCCAAATCGCACGGTGTCCACCCTCGCCACCGTCGATCACCGTCAATTCCATCATTCCTGCCACAAATTCCGCGGCGGCGACCACCAGAGCTTCCACTTCCCCCATGGATCGAAACGCTCCCGACGGCCTGTCAACCGTCACTTTCACCTCCAACGATGGGAACTCGGTCCTAAGCTGTCCTCATTGTGATCACACATTCGCCACACGCATCGGAATGTTTAGTCACTTGCGAATCCATCCAACCACACTGAGATGGCCTACATGGGATCAAGCCAGTGGCAGTCCATATCCCTAAAAAAACTAACAACTTAAATTTGATGTCTTTGAGTAGGTTTTTCTACCGAATTTCAGGCCAAGCAAGACTCCCACGAGCCATGGAAAACTAGATTGGCTGACGCTATATCAAAAGCCTCATTTAGATTAAATGCACGTAGCGGTTTGCGTGTTTTTAAGTATTTTTAGACATTCGGACTGACCTCTCTGCATATAACCCATGTGGGTATTTCGTGGCGTAATGGATGGAACGTTGTCTTGATTATCAGTGCTCGGGTTGGAACCCTAGCACATTGTTGATCTTTATATGATAATGTTCATCAATCAAAACGGTGGGATAATAAGATGCCTTCGATCAGAATTAAACGTCTTTCTATTGTGATCTGTTTAAAAGGGGAACGATTTCAAGACTGGTTCTAAAAGCTACATGCAAAACATCAAAATAGATGCACGCCAAATTCCATCTCAAAACTATAATAGATGGGAGTAAGTAAAGTTCCCGAAAGCCACCATTGACACATTCTTCATTAGTAGTAGGCCATCTAAGCAGAACACATATTTTGACTATTCAATTGCTTAGTTTCATGCGATTGATACAATGTGATCTTCCCAATGCTGTCAGGAAAATATTGCTCGAATTCTGCATCTTCTAATCAGGCCCGTGCATAACGCCATGGCTGACGGCACCCACAAATACTTCGGAGCGATGTCAGAACAACGTCCGATAAAGGGAACATATCTCCTTAGAAAAATCCGGAACGATACTGAGAGCGCCTGCGGCAACTGTCAAGAAAAGGAATCTTGAATTCAGATAGCTCATTTCCCCAAATCACGAAATGAAGGGCATTCGGAAAGCAAAAGACAATTT
>CACRXP010000376.1:486327-509684 GCA_902702965.1 Spirometra erinaceieuropaei | reverse complement strand
GCTGTCAGGAAAATATTGCTCGAATTCTGCATCTTCTAATCAGGCCCGTGCATAACGCCATGGTTGACGGCACCCACAAATACTTCGGAGCGATGTCAGAACAACGTCCGATAAAGGGAACATATCTCCTTAGAAAAATCCGGAACGATACTGAGAGCGCCTGCGGCAACTGTCAAGAAAAGGAATCTTGAATTTAGATAGCTCATTTCCCCAAATCACGAAATGAAGGGCATTCGGAAAGCAAAAGACAATTTCAATCTTAACTTACTTGTTTGAAGCATTTCCAATCGGCAGGTTTACCGTCCGTCTTCTCTAGGTACTCTGTCCAGGTAAAACTATCAGAAAGATCCATCTCTAAAAGGAAGCAGGCGACGCGCTGAAGGATAATTGCTCAACATTGACGAACGTGCGCATGCCAAGTTCATGCCAGGATGGGATGGGATGTTTGAATTCGACAAAAACTAATCAATGCGTACTTTCGTGCAAAGCGCGGGAGTGAAGGTACGTGAGGACATGCCGCAGGGGATGCATTTTTCGGATGAGATGGAGGGGAGACGGAAAACTAGAGGGGTATAAGGCTTACCTCCTCTGACTCGCACACTGCCAACGTCATACAAGCCCATTATTGTGGCTATGTATGTACGTATGTATGTATGTTTGTAAACGCCTGTTTGGGGCTGTAAGTTTTAAAAACGAAGGGTCTCATGAAGTTGGAAACTGGGTGATTCACACGAATTTATGCTTACATAGACTTCTTAAGATGTCAGAGTAAATTAGTGTGGATAAAACAAGCAAGTGACGTTAAGCACTGCTCCTTATTAGCATTAACTCCAATAGTCACGCACAATCACCTTCATTTCAGCAAGATTATGACAACGGCGTAGAGATTCGGTCGCTAATGTCGAAGGTTGAAAGTTTGCTTGAACACCAGACAAGTTGGTCAGGCCGAATCAGCCACCTGATGGAGTTTAACCCTACGATGTTGGCAACATGGCTGACTTGGGTTGTAATCCAGGCACAAGAGGGTTGTTTGAAAGGAGTACCGTAACGACTTTTCTCCAAGTTCTGGCTAAATCTCGCCGAGACCTAGACAGACCGTAAAGTGACAGTCCATCGGAGAAATTTCTGCCTAATATTAATGAAACCACTGGAGCAATCTCAAAGTCTTTTGTCTTTCCAAGTTTACACTGGAAAAGAGGGCCTAAGCCCGATTGATCGTGAGTCGTCAGCCCCGATGGGAACCCAGAGTCACAGAGGAGGCCGAGAACACTAAGCAAAAAAGTTAATATAATTAAGCTTATCAGTCGCCCATACAACACAGTAGAACTTATTGGTGATGTCAACAAGGAATCCACCCGTTTTAAATAAACTAGGGTATTAACGTTTCCGAGACTGGATATGTGGAGCGACACTGACGCCATGCCATTTGTCAAACGCAACAGACTGAAAACTTAAAGCACAGACTACATACGACGAATGTTTTCTAACAATCAAAAGTGTACCAGAAAGAATCAGAGAGACTGTCCGCAATACAAACGAAGAAAGTAAAACTGGAAAGTAAACAAATATTCCGCAAACACCCAGAAATATCACTACACACAGTATTGCGGCAACAGAATATAACGTCATTCAGGCCGACTCATATATCCAAGGTTCATAATATCACAGGAAGATGCCACAAGAACGCAAGCCTTGTGGGGCAGAGGCTGTTGTAGCAAATAAACGAAATTTGTGAGATCAGTTCAAAACGTACGTACGGGCAGACAGATTGGACCAATATTGGACTGTGCGCAAAGGGGCTATGTATTCGGAGGCTACAGTCACTTTTGGTTGAACTTTCAAACTTATAGGTTACAGGCAAATTAAAGACGTATCCGGGACCTCACAAAGCGCTTGCAGTAGAGAAGATTTCGGATCTAATTTAATTTCTTCAAAAAATGAGAGCCAACTGCGGAGATGTTCACATGGGTCGCAACCAAAACCAATTACCAATGGCTGTTCAATAAAGACTGTAGGTCTATCTACATTTACGGCCTCCGCCTTCACTTTTCAGTGTGCATCGGGAATTTTCTGTTCTTGTGATTGAAATTGCTAAAAAATACAGATAAAAACAATTCCTAACTTACTTTGTCGTTTGTTCTGCTTTCGCTATAGTTTGGTATTGCTGGTTTATAAATCACATTGATGTGTCCGAATTCTTTTTAGTCCAGTCAGTACGGCAAGCATTACTGACTAGGAACAGCCTGGGACTTACTGGAATTGCCCAGAGAACTGTTACTTGCCACAGTAACTTTGAACATTAAGGGACATTACTGTTTGTGAGTCTGCACAGAAATAGTTCTTTCCGATTTTTTCACTTTTCTAACTATCATTCGTCGTTCATCAAACACAACATCATCAATATAGAGCAGAGTGTTCATGTTTATATCATTTTTGTAGTTTTCGTTCTTCTCTATAGAACAAGGTTTGAGGTCAGCAAGTAATAGACTTGAAAGCAATAAATCAATGAAGCAGAAAAATAGCCGGTTTCAGAAGGAAAAAGGCGAAATAAGTAGAGATGTTGGCATAAAAGAATGCAATGATTCGCCGTGCGAAGGTGAAATAGGAACCTCTAAAACAGATGAGCGAAACCGATGGGCCAAACAACTGCAATCATTGACATTTAGCGAACAATTTTTACAGATTTCTGCGACATTTCAAATGAACTATGAAGGAGAAAGACGAAACAAGTCAAAAGTAAAATAAAATAAACGATGACGGAAGGCAGTAAACGTGGCCTGTATTCGGTTTAAAGTTTGAATTTCCCTAGTTGTTTTGATTCGTTGATGATCAGTTTTGCCTGACGATACTCCTCGTCCGAATAAGCTGAAAGTAGATTCCGCATTCTCCTCACTTCGCAAGAATTTGCTAATAAAACGGCCGTTGTTTGCGTGTATCACGGTACAGGCGACATCTTCGTCCTCCATTGTCGCTCAGAGGGAGTGTGTTCCTGGAGTTTGACGAAGTAGATGACTCGGTTTACTTAAAATCTCTACCAGGACCAGAAGTTGGGAATAAGTGGGAACAGAAATCTTCTGGCAAACGGTCTTCGAACGCTAATCACTCTTCGCTTCTAATTAGGAGTTTACGTTAAAGTTCGTTCGAAAAATATTTTCGCATACTGTCGTAAATCTAGCCACTTACAAGTCCAAGATAAAACTCGTTAATTAACTGCAGTCCTGCAAAATCATAGGCGGTATGGAAAACACAGACGTCGAAGATCCTTCTTGGCGGGTAGAAAGTCTGGCATAACTAGTGGGGTCCGAAACCACGACCTCTGGGGAGGCACCAGAATTCCTGACCCCTCGGCCATGAACGCACGGCTGGATAGTATGCACTCATGAAATCTATCGATCAGAGGAAATAGCATAAAATATTCGTCGACAGCTGGACTCGAACATGCGAACCTGGCAGTTCGACAGTCGTTGCCGACTATGTCCACCGTGTTCTCCACAACAAGGCGAGGCAGGCACGGTGACTTGCACGTGATTTGTAGTGCGGGTAGACATGCGCTGCATCTAACACACTCTCTACCCCTCACCCACCTGCAGCTGGTGTAAAAACAGAGTCAAGAAGACAGGAGGTGGGGGGATCGCGCAGGTAGATGGCACGGTCGAGCCCGCACCTTGACGCTCCACACCACACCCCCTGATCCATACAAAAAATGACCAGGATTTTAAACAACAGCAATAGGGACTGATGTGGCCGAAGCCGCACCTAACTGTACCGTCACACCTGGCTTGCATCCCATGGAGTGGAAGTGACATAAGGCTACAATAAGAAGGAACCATTGTAGCCCGACATTCAGACCATAAACTGGCAACTCCACACAAACACACACAATACTGGACCGACTGCGAGGTCCAAGTTCTCCCGTCAGTTGGCAACCTTCCAAGCCACGGCTTTTGGCGCACTGTGCTAGCTTCAAGCACGTCAGATTGTTTATACTGAGGAGGAAAATGTGCTGAGTCGTCGACCTCACTCTCACTTCCCATTCCTACACCTCAGCCCCGGTCCGAGCCGGTCAACTGACTGCAGCGGGGAATGGACGCGGTGGCTGGCATGGTCTGATGACCTTGTCTGCGCGCGCCACATGCACGACCTGGTTCCCCCAAACGCAAGCACCAGGATTTCGCGCAAAATGGGTCGAGCGGCGTACATCTTACATGCACGAGAGGGCCGTAGGTCAAGTTTAGAAGGAGTTGTTTCAGCCCGGCTCCCAGACCACCAGTCCGCCACTCCACACAAACACACACATACAACTGGAACAAGCTGCGGCGTCAGTCAGCAGCCTTTCAGGCCGCGGCGCTCGACGCGCCGTGATAGCTTAAAACTCGAGTCACACATGCAGCTGAGGAGCCGCATGGAGACGGACCCGAGACGCACACATCCCGCTTGCGCAGGAGATGACATTTCGCTGCTTGTGGTGGGTGATATTGATGTGCGGTTGGATATTGGTGATGGAGGATGTGATGGTGTGGCGTAGTCGGTGATTGTCTACGGCAGGTTTTCGTGGACGCGCATTTGGCCGAAGAGGTCTATGCGGTGAATGAATGTGCGAGTGCAATGTGAACAGTTTAGGTAAATGCGGGTGGGTGTAGATTGGTGTTCCAGGCACTGGTTCGCTAGATTCTGTGCGATGGATTCGCAAGTGACCGACAAGGCCGATCCGTGAGGTGAATGTGCGAGGAGAGTGTGGACATGAGAAGTCGGCGATGTCAGTATCAGCTGCAGTGATGGTGATGGTGGAAGTCGTGATGACGGACGCGCCGGGCGATAGGTTGTGAGCACGGCTGAGCGTAGTGGGTATGGAGGATGCACTGGGTATGATGGAGCTGGTGGCGGTGGACGTGCTGGGCGGCGGAGTGAGGGCGGGGCTAGACATGGCAGGTGTACTTGATGTGTTAGGTGTGTCGAGATTGTGGTCAGTTCCCCCATCGTGGATACGCTTGTGGCCGAATAGGCTCGTGCGGTGTATGAATGTACGAGTGCAGTGTTGACAGTGGAGGCGGATGAGGCGGGCGCACGTTGGTGCTGCAGGCACTGGTTGGTCAGTCTCTATGCGATGGATTCGCAAGTGACTGACTAGGCTGATATGCGAGGTGGAGGTGCGGTCGCAGTGAGGACAGGTGTAGTCCAGGTCCTCACCACTGGTGTCGACAGTGGTGGTAATGGTGTTTGATGGTGTGTCAGGATTGTGTGTAATGTTGATGTACGTGACGGACTTGGAGTGAGTGGGGAAGGAGGAGGGGGATGGAAGTGGTGGTTGGGAGGGTGGTCAGAATTTGTTGACGGCGTAGAGGACGAGGAAGATGTGGACGGAGGGGCGACGACTGGCGCAGTCCGGACGATGCCGCTGATCCGAAGGTGTCCAACAAGTTCCATTGGTGCCCAGAATGTCCGTTGACACCGTGGACACGCTGGAGGCGGTCGTGCGTTGGCACTGCGAGGTGGGCGCAACTGAGATTTGCGTGCTTCTCGTTTGGCTGTCGCGGCGGCGATGCGGTTGGCTTCAGAGATTCCAGCGCCTGTCATCACTGTCCTTCTCCAGGTCGGTCGGTCTCGGGCTAGGTCTCCCCAGTTAGCTGGATGGATCTGCAGACACTTCAGAGAGGACTTCAAAGTATTCTTGTGCCGACGGATTTGTCCTCCTTGGCGACGGGAAACCGTGACGATGTCTCCACAAAGGCGTCGTTTGGGTAGCCGCTCGTCGCCCATCTGCACGAGGTGGCCGCTCCAACGCAGCTGCAGTTGTCTCAGCATGGCATAGACCCTGAGGATTTCCGTCCGTTCCAGTACATCAGTGTCTGGAATTCGGTCCTGCCACCTCAACTTCAGTATGCGGCGAAAACAACTGAGATGGAAGTGGCTGAGTCGGCGTGCCTGCTTTGTGTAAACCGTTCACGTCTCTGCTCCATACAACAGCGTCGGGAGGATGACGGTCTTGCACATATTCAATTTCGCGCTGAGCTGGGAACCGTTACCACTCCAAACTGTGTATCGAAGACGGCCGAAGGCTTGACTGGCCTTGGATATCCGGCGGGTTACTTCGTCGTCGATTTTCGTGCTTCAGGAAAGGGTACTGCCCAGATACTTTAAGTTGTCCACCACTTGCAGTTGGGTCCCGTTCCCGCTGATTTGCAGCGCATTGTGGGGAGGGGCTGTGTTGGGTGGCGGTTGGTGCATGACCACCGTCTTCTCCATGTTAATGACCAGACCGAAGTTCTTCCAGGCTACGGAGAGGATATCCATGCTCTTTTGCATGTCATCTTCCGAGGTGGTATTGAGCGCGTAGTCGTCGGCGAAGAGTAGTTCGTGAACTGTGCTTGTGGATACGCGCGATTGGAAGTTCATCCGCTGTTGACTGAGCAGGTGACCGTCCGTCCTGTAGGCGATGCGGATCCCGGGACGTTCGTCAGGTTGGGCGTCAATCAGCATGACAGTGAACATAAGACTGAAGAGGGTAGGCGCCAGCACGCATCCCTGCTTCACTCCGTTGGTCACTGCGAATGCCTCCGAGACAGCCCGTTGTTCATAACGCGCGCCATCGTGCCGTCGTTGAACTGACGCACCATCTGAGTGAATCCCTCAGAACAGCCTAATTTCTGCATGATTTTCCACAGTCCATCACCATTCACCGTGTCAAAGGCTTTCGTCAAATCCATGAAGGTAGAGTACAGGTGGGTCATCATTTGCTGACACTTCTCTTGCAGTTGGCGGGCAGCGAAGGTCATGGCCGTGGTCCCACAATGACGGCAGAAACCGCACTGGCTTTCCGGTAGAAGACCTTCTTTCGGGTGGTTATTCGGAAGGTTGAGGAGGATGCGAGCAAAGTTTTTCCCGGCGATATTCAGCAAGGAGATGCGCCAATAATTGTCGCAGAGCTGGCGGTTCCCTTTCCGTTTGCATAGACCCACGATTGTGGCGTCTTTGAAATCCTTCGGGACTTCTCCTTGACGCCACATCCCCGGGAAGAGCACCTTCAGATGATCTATGAGTTGGCGGCCATCACGCTTGTAGATCTTCAGCAGCGATCGCGTCCGGTCCGGGCGCTTTCCTAATGGAGAGCTGCCTCACGGCCGTGATGGTTTCGTGGAGAGAGGACGGGAGGTCGAGGTCGACGTTGGTCTCCACTTGCGGCAGGCGGAAGATGGCGACGTCGGAGATGGTTGAGGGGCGGTTGAGGTCGTGTCGGAAGTGTTCGCCCGACGCTGTAGTGTTTGTGTCTTCTCGGTGAGTAGGGTACTACCGTCGGCGCCGAGAAGCGATGCGGTACATTTGGTTGGCGGACCGTAGCCAGCTTTCATCGCGGAGAAGTAGTTCTTCCATTAGTTGCGGTCCACGTAACCTTGGATCTCCTCGGTCTTGAGAGCCGTCCAGACCTCCCGCACCTCACGGAGTCGCTGTTGTGGGAGGCGGCGACTGCGATAGAAGGTAGGTCAAGGCGCGCAGCTCAATTTCACAGTTAAGTGAAGCTTTGCCTATACTTTGATATTCTTAAGCAATAAATGCCTGTTTTTTTTACTTGAGTCCTTTTAAAAAGTCGCCTTTCGCTACTGGGTATAACTTTTCCCAGTTTTGCTAGACAGTCTGGCAAAGTAGCCGTATTTTGTGGCGTGCCTTTTTAGTGACTCCGTGTCAGGCTATCTCTAGTTTTTGTAGTAAAATAACGGGTTTGACCAAAAATAAGTGTCGCGGATGAAATGGATCACGAAGATAAACCAGCTATTTAGATTCAGTCAGTAGCACTAACAATTTCAAACTTGGGGCAGTCGAAGCATTTAAGTGATTCCTAAAGGAAGTTTATGTGTACCAAATCTTTGTTGAATCAAGGAGGAGAGTCTAAAGGACTCACAACTTGAGGCACAGCTGCTTTTCAAGGGTACTTTCGCCAAGACAAAACTCCTTAAAACGGCCCTTAAGAAGGCATACCATAGCATCCGTTTCCTTTCATCGTATCTGAGGAATTTGCTTGATCGGGGGCGATAGTACGGGCATTTTACTGGGTCGAAAGACAGTTTACTGGCTTTACGGTGCTTTGGGAATACATTCTTTGCTTGCGTCAACATTCTTTCGTCTACATGCAGTGGCATATCCTCAAACAGGCTGTCAGTGCAGATTATTTCTATAACGTGGAGCAGGAGAATCTCGGATGCTCACACACGATTTTCGGTCCCTCAGTGGGGTTTTTTGGAAGTATTCAATGGTTGCGTCGTTGAGGTCCTGGGACTTAGCCCTATTCGCATATCTTCTGTAAGAAATAGGAAAGTTTGTGTTAACATTATTTCTGGAAAAGGTAACCTTGTTTTAGCAAATGTCTGAGAATTATGTTGATATGGCTACTGACTGAATCTAAGTAGCTGGTTTATCTTCGTGATCAATTTTGCCCGCGACTCTTCTTTTTACTCAAACCCTAAAATAACAGTAGTATTTGCTATTCAGTACGTTTTTCTGTACGTAAGCAACGTTTTGTTTCGTGTACTACAACTGAAAACTTATATAGTCAGTAATGTCCCGTAAAGCACGTACATAAGGACGAAAGCTTGCGGCCTCCCCACCGTCTCTGGGTGCTGGAATCGAGACCGGAGACACAGCAGGTGCCAGAATATGTTCGTCGCCTTCTACAGATTTGCTTAACTCAAAAACCCCTTTAATCCAAGTAGTACCTCTTGACCCCTTAATCATCCAAAACTACGTCCCCACTAGTCGTAACAGAACATCAGTCGGCGAAATACTCGATATATGGCGACATAAGCAGCACTTCTGAAAAAGTCATTGAACAGGCGTTTAAAGTTATTGGAGTTATAAGGTCTGAAACTGAGGAGAGAATAAAACGCAAACATAATTTTTTACTGCGAAACATTCCGAGTCACTTATCTGCTGTAGAGGGAGCGCATTTGTTCCTGCAAAGTTGTGGCTTGGCTTTCAGTGTCGCACAAGCTAAGCGACTGCGCTCGCTCAGTCGTAATGCACCAATACTAGTTATCTTTTCCTCCTTGATAGAAGTCGATTTTATCTTGTCGAGGAGGGAGATAATTAGAGAATTCTGTCGTAAATGGCATTGCTCCGTTTCGCCAGACCTCACACCCTTGCAGCGAAGACTGAACAGATTGAAATTGTCAAAAACCAACACCGAGATGATGACACCTATTGTCCGTTTGAATAAGTTTTCTACAACACCATCTGCGACCTCTGCACGTCACGGCATAGTCAATTCCGTAGGGAATTCGACCAATCTTGATGTCGAAATCTTTAAACACACCAACACGCCTGGTAAAACCACGCATCTACCGACTCCCCACCTGCCCATAACAAGCCTAAGCATGTGCCTAAGTCAAAGGCGCATCGAATTGCCGTCTCAGTAACTCGGATACCGAGTAAGTCTAGCTCCAGTCTAAAATCTTATCCTCCACAATCGGCTAACAGTGCCTCAAACACCACGACTCAAAACGTAGCGTATTTCCAACTGCCCCCAGTCCTCATATCGAGGCGGTTAGGCTGAATATGCCGACATTCCCGCCTTTTAATAGAACTCTTGTTCCAATGGATGCAATGCGTCCCCACCCCTTAACAAGTTTCCTTCGCGGCCGTTCTACCAATGCATTCGTCATACTTATGTCCATACTGGGTCAGTTAACTCATCCGATCCTCAGTTTCGTTCCGGCGGGAATACGTTGCAGAATCTGGCCCCTGGATTCCCAGCTGAAAATGAGTTAGCTAACAATCGTTACCAGCTTCCCTGCCCGTCATTTCTTCCTCCAAGTCCTACCCCCTTTTATCCACGTCAGAATTTTCCGATGCCACAAACTTTTTTGCAGAACCGGATGGGTACATCCGGACCGTGTGTTCCGTTGGTAGCAAAGCGCTGGACGACGTAGCCCACCTCCCTCAGAAACAAACAGCCTTTCCCCTCAGACTTTTTGTTCTAAACGCCAGATCTTTGCTCAATAAGATGCCTTTGCTTCAGACTCTTGTGTTTGTCCATCGCCCAGATATTGTTTTAGTAATTGAGACATGGGCATCAGCTTCCGTAGCTGACCCCGAACTCTCTCTTCTAGGCTATACTTGCATCCGAAATGATTGTCAAGACAGCCGTGGTGGGGCAGTTGCGTCTACGTTAAGCAAACACTTACATTTCTGCCGCTGGACCTCCCTCATTTTTCCGCAGTAGAAGGCAGCTGCTGGCTCCAGGTTTCACTAAAAAATAAGTTCTCCTTACTCGTTGGCTGTGTCCATCGCCCGCCCAACGCCAACGACAATTTTGATCGTTTACTCTCACTGGAATTTTATGCTGCAGCCGACCTAAGCTTTAAGCATCAATTGGTTGCGGGCGACTTTAATCTCCCTGAAGTCCACTGGTCTCCGCCTTCAGGCCTCAGAAGGTTCGAAGACTTTCTTGGGGATGTGGATGTTGGGATGTGGACTCTGGTTGTCAACATTCCCACCCGAGGATCAAGCATGCTTGACCTAATTTTCTGTAGAGGCTGCATGCCATCGTCCGTGTCATCCCTAGGCCCACTTGGGGGCTCAGACCATGACATATTTGTTTCAACGTTGGAATTGGAGACTGGCAAAACGTTGTCCCCAAAGTATAATTTTTTCCGCGATTTCCGATCAACTCGCTCAACCGAATTATTAACACACCTCAATTCCTACGACTGGACTGAGTTCTTCCTTAGTTCGGATGTAAATGTTTGCACTGCGAAACTGTACGAAATTTTCTATCCGCTTATTTTTCGTTTTGTCTCCCGTAAGAAAATAATTAATGTTGGAGATGAGGTTTTCCTACCCTTGCCATTTTGTCGCAGATTGCGCAGACTTTCTCGTCGATTCCATCTTCAGAACGATGTTTCCGTTCTGCCCTTGGTTTGTGATATTTTTGAGCAAGTTAAGAGATTGTCCGAAGAAAAACAGCTAACCGAAAGGTCCAATTAACTGTAAACCGTTCGTTAAATGTCTCGAAACTTTTCTCCCGAAAAGTACAAACTCAAATAAAGACGCAACATCCCACCCTCCGAGACGCTCTTGGAAATCCTTTAGTTAATGCCCAGTTAACCGCTGATAGCTTCAATGCTTTCCTGTCCAAAACGTTTATTGAAGACTCGACCACTCCGCTTCCGACCATCCAGTCATTGACCGGGGCAGTTCTAGAAACTATAAGTTTCGCTCTGTGGGATTTGACTGTTGCGATTCGGCGTTTTCGTCAATCTTATAGTCCAGGACCTGATGGTGTCCCAGTAAGCATTTTAAAAGCCGATGCAAATGCGATTTTCCCATCCCTCTTATGCAAGATATTTAATCTCGCTCTTGAAAGTGAAACTTATCCTACTTTGTTGAAGGAATCACTCATTTTGCCCATTCCTAAGTACGGCAAATCTACGTCGTTTGATGACTTTCGACCAATAAACACCCTCCCCGCAGTTTCGAAGATCTTAGTGACATTGATCAAAGAGAAGATGATGTGTCACTTAACAGTGAATAATTTACTGAGTGCTGCTCAGCATGGATTTCCCAAAGCTCGATCTTGTGACACCTGTCAACCCTCTATCTTTGACTGTGTTCTCTAATCTAGGGACAATGGTTTTGCACTTTACATAGTGTATTTCGATTTCGCTAAGGCTTTTGATCGTGTTGACCATGCTATTCTTCTCTTAAAACTGTCCTCTTTCGGAATAGGTGGCAAACTTTTAGATTTTATATCCTCTTACATAGGCGCTCGTACACAAGAGTCAAGATTTCCAATGCTATCTCAAACTCCACATGTGTGAAGAGTGGAGTCATTCTGGGTAGTGTACTCGGCCCGCTTTTATTTTGCCTTTTTTTAACGATGTACCCGATGTATTTCAGAACGGTAAGCCCTTCATGTATGCAGACGATCTGAAAGTCGCATATCGATATAAGCCGGCAGATCATGACGCCGTGCTTAAACTCCTAAAGAGCGACCTACAGGCCTTTGCCCAGTGGTGCCGCACATGGCGCCTTTCCCTTTCTTACATAAATGTTCAGTCATGGTGGTTGGCGACGACTGCCAACCCCAACAAAGCATTGATAGTCACGCCATAAATGTGCCTGGGGTTATTAAGGATCTGGGTGTCTCATAATCCAGGAGCCTCAATCTCTCTGAGCACTGTGCCTTGATAGTCTTCAAAGCACGTAGAACGACCGGGTTTATTCCCCGAAACTTTAAAACTAGTGACATTATAATGCGCCTTTATAACATGTACGTTAGACCTGGTTTTGAATACTGTTAGTTTTATTTAGCCTCATGTGTGTTGCTGAGCGGAAAGAAATAGAATTCGTTCAACACTTTTTACCAAGCGAATTTTAACCCCGGAACACCGACATTTGTCTTACCAAGAACGTTGCCGGCTTACAGACCTTGATCCTTTATGGTTTTGTAGATTACAAAAGGGGCTATTTGTGCTATTTAGGCTTTTATATAATCGTACCTTCAGCCCAATCACTACTTTAAGAATCATGTTCACCCCCGACGTAACAATCACCGTGAGGTCTTTTTATTTCTTCCTCTGGCATGTACTGTTAAATACCGTCGGTTCTTTTCTGTAAATGCAATTGCTATTTGGACTAAACTACTTAGGAGTGTGAGAACTCTGCAAAATTATCCTTTTTTAAGAGAACCATTACTCGATTTTTGCATTCAGAAAAGCTCCCACAAATTTTGGGTGCTGAATTCACCGATCGACTGTACCGTAGCGCTGGCGTTTGTGGTCTCTGATCACTATGGCCTGTCTCACCAGGGACAATCTCTTTGGCCAACAGCGACAGCTGTTCTTCGGCGCTTCTGTCTGGGCTAGCCCCAACTTCATGAAAGAAATTGGCGACTGGTAATATCCGATAACGTGCAACCCCTCCCTTCTTGACGGTCGACAATTTGCCGTCAGCAGTTTTTCTCCTGAACCCTCCAAACCATAAAAACCACGATCAACTTTACTTTTATTCCCTCTCGACAGGAGTTTTTTTCTTCATTGCTGGCCGGATTTGTGTTTAACGCTTCCCTGAAATGCATGTAAGCTGTCATTAAATAAAATTACTGTTATTATTATTATTATTATTATTATAAAAAACAACTCTGTTGTCTTCGGTGGGGAGGTCGACGTAGGCTTTGCGCAGGCGGTTCTCCTCGGCGAGCGGGTTGCTGATGGCGGCGTCGTTTTCGTCAAGCCGGTCCTCGTGTTGGCGGTGTGCGCGACCAAGGACGACCAATGCCGTCGACTGGACTGTGTCCCGCAGTTGAAACCATCGATTCTCCATGGAAGCGTTCTCGTTAGCGCCGGCGTTTATGGCGGTAGGTTCAGTTCAGTTCAGTTTATTGAGAGAAATAGGCGTTAGCATGTGAATACCCTATTTGCAACGTAAAAATGTGTGGTATACAGAAAAATTTTCTTGGCTGAAACAATTCAAACGAGCCCATAATGATAGGACAAAATGAGTGCGAGTTACAGGGGATGCGCTCGACCACTCATCGCTCTTGGTCATTTGGGAATATGAATAGGTCGCGGTTCTTTTTAAAGCTTTGTATAGATGGTGACATCACAACATCTGCGGGAAGCTCATTCCATGGTTTGACCACCGGAACCGAAAAGGAGAAATTCCGCACATCTAGCCTTGCCGGCTGAGTGCGCATTTTTAACGGGTGACCTCGGAGTTTGGTCGTGGTAGCAAATTCAAAAAAGTCCTCGAATGCCAGGCTGCAATCCAACCCCTTTACAATGCGGTAGAGTTGCAAGGGATCCCCGCGAAGTTGCCCGTAGTTCAAAGGAAAGAGGCTCATATTTACTAGGCGAGTTGCATAAGGAAAGGAGCTTTGACCCCTAACCATCTTCCTGGTTCTCCACTGAACTCTTTCGAGGCAGTTTTGATCCTCAACCGCCCACGGTCTCCAGGCTTGTATGCCGTACTCCAAGTGCGGCCGGACGAATGTTCCGAATGTCTTAGAAAAAGCATCTTCGTCGAAGTCCATAAACGCACGCTTGATGGCGTGCAGTACGGACATTGCGCTTTTTGCCACTCTCGAAAATGAGCGGATGGTTTTAGGGAACTCGCCCTCAGCACACCGAGGTCTTTTTGGGCTTCGACCTCTTGTAGGGCTGCACCGCCCAGAAAGTAGTCCCTTGTGTTGGCGGATCTGGCTGTGTTGCCTAGGCGAAGTATGCTACATTTGGCAACGTTGAACCGCAGGAGCCAACGGTCTGACCATACCTCCAACCGATTTAGTTTCATCTACAGTCTGTCCTCGTCGTCAGGGCCTCGAATTACACTCCATACCTTCATGTCGTCAGCAACCATTGCTGCTTCGCTGTCTAAAGCTCTTGCGGCATCGTCCACGTATATTAGAAACAAAATGGGTCCCAGTACTGAACCCTGGGGGCACCATTCTCGACCATAGCAGGATCTGATTATCTTGAACGGCACACACATCCTGGTGCTGATACGCGAGGAAGTTTCGATTGATTTGAAGAAGTTGCATCTGATCGCTATTTTTTCAGTTTCTGTTGCAGTCTGGTGTGACACAGTTTCGAACGCCTTCTGGAAGTCAATGAAAGCTATGTGGACCGCGTGCCTGTCTTCGAGAGCTCGGGTCCAGCTCTGGAGAGATTGCAGCAAGTTTGTCGTGCAGGATCTTCATTTTCGGAACCCATGATGGCATTTCGATAGTAGGAATGTCAGGAAATGCATCCATGCACACTTCGCGATCCTTTCTTTAACTTTGCAGAGAA
Source organism: Spirometra erinaceieuropaei (assembly GCA_902702965.1). NCBI lineage: Eukaryota > Metazoa > Platyhelminthes > Cestoda > Diphyllobothriidea > Diphyllobothriidae > Spirometra > Spirometra erinaceieuropaei. Next base: position 494,907 of record CACRXP010000376.1, on the reverse strand, counting down.
TACATGTCAAGCATATGTGCATGTAATTTGCCGTCAACGCCCTGCTACCTCCTTTGTATAGCGGAGTAATATGTGCCAGCTTCCAATCGATAGGAAGTGTTTCAGTGTCAAATGACGTTTGAAGAAGCATCGACAAAGGCACGGAAAGCTTATTAGAAAGTTCTTCGAGAGGCTTGGGTGGAACCGCGTCTAGTCTCAGCGAATTCGATTCGTTCAGTGCCTCTAATTCTCTTCGGACAATGCCCTCTGAGAAGAGTGTATCACTTATGCACGGGGTCGGCAGTTCTTCTGTGAAGGGAGGAAGGAACATTGCCTCGTTTGTGTAGACTGATTGGAAAAACTGTGAAAAATACGCAACTTTTTCCCTACTATCAGCAATCTCAACGACATCAGCAGTCCTTATTAAGGGGATTTGATGCCTGTTCCTTGTACTTCGTCGGAGGTAACTATTGAGTCATTTTGGGCTCTGCGTTGCTTTTTGTAGCAAATTCTTCTCGAATTCCCACCGCGTTTACATATTCATGTTTCTCATTTTGTTCCTCTGTGTCTTGCAGTTGTCGGAATATTCAACTTGCCTAGTGACGCAGTATTTTCTCCATAATTTGTGCATCCTCTTGAGTTCTTTCTTTAGGTTGCTAGTTGGCCACCCAGAGTGTTTGTCCTGTCTTACACTAGTCAGTGGGCAGGGGTTGTTGATGAGCTGCAGGAGGACATTCTTGAACAGCTCCCAGTCATCATTGGCGTTACCCGTGAACAATGAGCTCCAGTCGAGACCGGATAAGTATGCCCTCACCTGATTCAAGTCGCCCTGCCAAACATTCCGTCGTTTGTGGTCTAGAGTATGCGAAATGGCGAATAACGAGCAGTCCCATATAAGCACTACATGGTCACTTCGGCCAAGGGATGGTGTGGAAATGATCTCGTCTACGCTGTCTGATGCTTTCGTCAAAACCAGATCCAGGCAGTTTCCCCTTTGTCCTTCAGGAGTACTCGTTAGAAACATTACACGTTGTGTGAGGGAAGCCTTTAATGTTTTGCTCAGCAGACGGTAATCAAATGTCGATTTTGGACCTGGCGCTTGGAGGATGTCCCAGTTAATTCTTGGTGCGTTGAAGTCGCCCATGCTCATGATGTTAGGTCGACTGGAAAATTTATCCAACTGCCCCAATAATTGAGTGTCGGCGATTTGGTCTGTCCTAGGTGGCCGGTCGACAGTGAGGACATCGAGGCTAGGGGAACCAGTAGCTTCGATGGCCAACCAAATAGCTTCCGAGATGCACGCAAACTTGGTGGTATTTTCCGACGCTGACAATCTGCCTTCACATACACAACTATACCACCACCCAGACGATGTTCCCTGTCCCTCCGATAAATTTTGCATCCAGCCAAAGCTATTTCGTTATCGCTAATATTCCCTAACAGCCAGGTTTCGGTTACTGCTAAAATCGCCGGAGGCAATTCGGCAAGGCAAAATTTTAGCTCGTCTAGTTTCAATACGAGGCCTTGGGCGTTTGTATATAAGCACCTTAATTTTACACCAGCCGAATTTCAGGTTGCATTTGTCACTGTTGTGGGCATTACTGCGTTATCTCGGACGTCATTTTCTCTGGGATCTTCCGATACTTTATGGGTTCCACTAATGTCCGTTGCTTCAGTCAGAACACTGGACGTTAAGGGCTTACTTGTGTTGTCGCCTTCAGCGGCTGGTTCCACGAATGTGTCTGTGTTAGCTGCGTAGCTGCTGTCGTTCTCAGTATTACTGGTTGGTTCTACTGTGACGGCATATTTTTCCGAACTACTTTCCCATTGAAGGTTCCCAGATTACTGAATTACAGATTTTGTTCGCCACCCTTCAGTCTCGAGTTTAATTCCGAGACAAGATCCCGTCGTTTCAGCCATTCTGCTGATTAGTGGTCCGGCTGAAAAAACCTGTTTATGTGTGTTTCTGAGGTCGGTTTTTGGAGAGGATCAACTTGACTCGCTCCTTGTTCTCCTGCACAATTTTGGGAGAGCGAGGTGGTAGTGCTGCTGTCCTGTCTTCACGAAGTTTTCCTATCCGGAATACCTTCAGGACCGTCATTTCCTTGTCTGCCTGGAGTAATTGGTTCAGTAGACCATGAAAAGATGCAAGATCCCCCGAGATACGGTCTTCAGGTCTCACTGCATTTGATTCATACAAGTCCTGACTAATCAGACACTGTTGGCGGTCACAGTCCTCCATAGTTTGTCTTTTCGGTGAATTCTCTGCATGTGGGTGATGGCGATTTACGGAGTCGTCGCTTGGACGCACACTTTTGCTGTCGACCGACTGTTCCGAGCAACCAATCAGGGCTGGGTGTGACCTCAGACTCCTGTTATGGCGTCTACCTATCCCCTTCCCACGGATTCCTGACTTTGCATTCAAGTAGGTGCTTTGTAGGGCACTCGGGGTGGTTGCGAGAACAAAAGGGCAACAGTAGACTGGATGACCTAGTTATATCATCTCTAGGCAGAAGAGAAATCCCGTCACTTACAGCAAGAGGCATAGGCGAGATGGCTTCTGCGCCAGGTAATTTTTTTTGTGGTATCGCTTAAGTCATCTTGCGTGGGAATCGAGTTTGCCCTTATCATCGGCCTCCTTTTCGTTTTCCTGCTGTCACCGGCATCTGCGGTTGTAACTACTGAGTTGCAACCCGTGTTTTGAGATGTCCCCAAGACGATATTTTTTCGCACTTTTCGCATTTTGCACTTCGTTTTTTGTACTCTAATACTGCAAACATTTCGGTCATAGAGGTTCTGTTGCGTGAGCGTCCTTAAATCAGCAAGCTCCCACTCGAGTTGTTCTACTTTAGTTTGAATATATGCACACCCACTACGAGGCTCGTCCTCGCTTTTTGGCACGCTCTGCTTGTCTTTGGCTGGAAGCGCAGGTAGAGCGAGCGCAGATTCTGGATGCGAACGACATCTCACCTGACTTATCTTCCAACGTCGTGCCAGCGCTGGCCGTACTATCATGGTCAGATTGCTGAGACTCCATAAACGTCGATATGATAAAATAGGTGTAATTTAGCTTTCGATGTTATAACGAATACGTTGGATAAAACATGACAAATGAAAGCGACTATTCAAAACTCAGTGAGCGGAAAAATACTTAAAATATGACAAGTTGTATGGAATTTAGTTAGAAATGACTTAGCCCTTTTGCAGATCTCACAGGACTTGAATAACTTCAGACATTGAAGGATTTCGAGTGACTGTTTTTCTAGACTGTAAATAACCGCGAGTTGGATGCATAGTCACTTGAACTGTGCTGACAAACAAATTGCCCTTAATTCAGTTTCCTGGCGAATATCGACGCGTGAAAAAGTATTCCAAAAATGCACAAAGCAATTCTATGCGTACGGTTTTGGTATCAGTGTCAGAAACGATAACTGTGAAGTGGTAACCAAGTCGAAATAGTCCCAGTAGGAGCACAGAATAATTCCACTGTGCTCAGTCGGGCTTGGTTCTTGGAAGTGGTCTAGCCGTCGAGCTAGATCATTGCCGAAATGGAGATGGTGAGCAGGCAAAGACAGTAAGGCGACATTCAGCTTGCCAGGGGGTCACTTACCTTGTGCTATCCTGCGAGGCTGTAGGCGAATCCGCATCTTCAAGATAACAAGGCGATGGTCGGTCCACCCGTCAGCATCCGGAATCGCCTTTATCACGAGCACGTCCCGCTGGTCTCACCTCCAGACGAGGACATAGTTCAGCAGGTGCTACTGACGCGATCGAGGATGCATCCACGTGGCCTTCTTTCGCATCGACAGGCAGAAGTTGTTCGCCAGGATGAGTCGATGTTCTGCGCAGGTACTTTGGGGCCTTTGAGACCATGGGACCCAGCACTCCTCTCCAGGCGAACCGGGTCTCGCTCAGTGCGGCGATGTCCGCCTTGTAGCCTGCCAGTTCCCGAGCCACTAGCGCCGTCCTCCGTTCCGGTCGGCTGCTCCTTGGATTACCTAAAAGAGAACGAACATTCCGGGCTGCCAGAGTGAGCGTATTCACCCTATCGGTCTGGCAAGTGTGGTGACGGGGAGGAGGAGAGGAAAGAGAAGGAGAGTTTTGCTTCGACCGTGAGTTTAACGTCCGCGACCATGGCCAACCTGCAGACAGCGTGGTTCCCGAGTATTTGTTTAGGACATCTTTTTCAAGCCTCTTCCTCTTCGCTGGGGTGAGTAGGACTATCACTAAATAGGGCTGCCCAGATGTGTCAGGCGGCTGCCGAACTCCACTAGGGGCCACGGCCTTGCGCTAGTGAGAGAACGGCCTGAGTTTGCCTGGAACAGCCTACGACATCGTTGTAAGCTTGCGGACTCCTGCAATATACCAGGCGGAGTTTCTTCTCGACGATGCAAATGCGAAGATCCATCCGGCTAGCGACGTTGGCATTACCGTGAGCGGAGATGCACACGCGGGCACCCCCACCTGGTTTAGACCGCCTGTGGAGGCGGCTACCAAGGTGTTGCCACTAGGTAGGGCCTATCTTCGGGGAACCACATGTGAGAGTTGGGTGCCAGCAAATGGACGCTAGGCGTAGTCTACACTTGCAAGTAAGTGAGCGGCCTATTACGACCGTCACGTGAACCCACCGTTGGCACCACTACATCCCAGCAACACATGCCCTACGCACGAACACGTCCAACATCACATACCGCAGACACAAACTAGGCACCTCTCACGTGAGTAAGAAGTGTCCTCTTCGACTCCACCTTCATGTGGCACCCCAACCCCTTTGCGTAAAATCACGGTGTGTTTTGTTGGGGCGGATCGTCGTGTGTGGCACGCACAGACGGACTGTCCTCAGCGCTGTAAGCCACCTTTCCCAACTTTAGCATTAGCTGGTTAACCGGCCCACACAGTCAACCGTTACACGCGACAGAGTAATGAGGAAGACCGACGCTCAGCGCAAAATTCCACATTACAAACAATCCGACAAGCTTAAGACAATCACGGCGTGGTAAATGTCGTGACTTGGAAGGTTGCCAACCGACCCTTCAACTATGACCACACAGTTAACCCATTCTGTGATTGTTGTTGAGTGGCTGACTAATGGACTGAGACTCAGACTGAAGTAGCTTCTGCCTCATGTGGCCTTCATGACACTCCCACTCGGTTGAAATCGAACCACCCCTCCTTTTTGTGTGAACTTCTGGTTTTTGCGCATGGAATAAGGGGACGGTGACACGTCTTGTTATGGGTTCACGCCGCATCAATCACATGTGCCATCTCTCGCCTCTGGTCTTCTTGACTGTGTCCTAACATTAGGTCCATAGTTGTGAGGAGGAGGGAGTGCGGTAGATGCTGCACGGGCCAAATATAGTAACGAAGCAGTTCACGCCCAAGTGACCGTCCGTGCGCACAACCGGCTGCGGGTACAACGGTGGACATCATCGGAAACTACGGCCCAACTATCATATAAATGCCTTCGTTTCTGAGCAAAGCAGAATTCCTAAAGCCTTTTTCGGCTACCTATTTTTCTTTTGCAATTGACCGCATCCCTTCAATTCTTCTTTCGCCTAATACACCCCATATTATTATTATTATTATTATTATTATTATTATCATTTATTTATTTATTTATTTTGACCCTACAAGTAGTCAGTGATAGATAAGTCATCGTGGTAACGTACATTCACTTAGAACTGCGAACGTCCCGAACTCTCCTATTAAATGGCTAAGGGGTTTTACCTCCTTTGTTGATCAAAGTTTTCTTAGTGGTTCTCAAGATTTTTCTCCTTCTTCATTATTTGGAAACCTATATTAATATTCCAGTGTTAAAATCTGACTTCCCTGCTGGTGATAATAATTATTAGGGTGCTCACAAAACGTCAACCAGATTCTTAGGTCTTCCCAACATACCTTGTGCCTGGCAGCTCTTATGAAACGTGTCCTATACCCTTCCTGAGTCTGCCTACTTCTATGTATCAGTGGTCGTTATTAACTACGGCTTTCGTAAAACCTTTAAAGAAGTTCCAAACGGACGACTCTTAATAAAACAACAGGTTCTAGTAACTTGTTATCCACCTACTAACTTCAGTAAGTTGTACCTAACAAATCGGAGACAAGGGGTCATATTGGGGTCGTCATTTTCATATGAGAGTCGTATTATAAGTGGTGTCCCTTCGTTAGGTTTTCCTCTGTTTTGCTGTATATTAAAACTATTTCATTAAATGTTAAAGATTATCGGTCGTTCATATATGCTTATGATCCTAAATGCGTATATCCTTTCTCCAGATCAGCTGTTCAGTGCTACTTGGGACAAATCCATTTGGTGTGCTTGCTCTTTCAATATCGAGCTTAACATGGTGGACGATTAGCCAGTAGGGGTCGAACTGAAGAACCGCTCAAGAACGACCTTAATCCCGTCTCAGGACCTTTGGTCCTTGCAACGTGCTACAAATTTTAAACGGCTTATGTTGCAGTACTGGCACACTATTAGCCCCATCGTCGTTTGTTTTACTTAGGTGACCACCGTTTCTGAACATACCGCATAACAGTAAAAGGGACATTTTATTGTCAAACCGTTTGCATCGGGCGAGACTTGTCTCCGGCCAAATCCTCAGAAATCCGTGTTCCTGTGCCTCAAAATGATCTGACTTGACCGTGAAGTTAGTGCGTCGGGTATATATGCTTTACTGCAGTGGAGGCTGACAGTGCCCAAGGGGCGCAATAATAAACCTGATCTATTCTATCAAGTCTTGGCCTCCACAAAAATCACCTTTAAGGTTTAGGACTTAGGTGGACTAACCTCTTACCTTCGATGTTTCATTTATCGATTCGCCGAAATATCGTGTCCCTTCACTGTCTGATTGACTGCCCCAGCGTTTTCATACGCTCATGCGCCGACCGCTCGACAGTTCTGGCCACCGGCTTCCTAGCGAGGCGCAGGCACCGGAGGCGGAATGCTAGAGACGCTACAGGGTCAGTCAGATCGGCAGCAATGAGTGCTGTCACAAACGTATGCAAAGTAACCGCGATTTAGATTGAAACGCCGATGAAATGGTCGGACAGATTTGATTTCTAGGTGCCCTATGTAGAACATGGAGCCATAAACTCTAATTTATGAGTAAACGTGCCACTGAAGTACACAATGCCATACGAAGGGTCTACTACTAAAAGACTATTTCTGGAGGCAAATAGGAGCCCGGAATTCTTCCGAGGTAAACGCAATGTATTAATAGAGCCCTGTACCAGTAAGAAAAAGAAAATATGAAGGAACTCTGACAGAATTAATCCACACAAAAAGGGACTCGGCAAACATGAAAGCTAAGTGGGCCAACATCTAGAAAAGGTGTCGACGTTGAAATCTTTCGTATGGACATAAGACACGAAAAACTTTTAGGAAAGTGTTTGTTGGGAGTGCCTACACTCCCAAAAACAAAAGCAAACCAATCACTGGAGATCACGTGCGTTTGCTCTCTCTCTACAACCCTGTCATTTCACTCAGGCGCCTTCCCATTGGCTGCTCCCCTCTGCCCGAAGGTCATTGGACAGAATGTCGGCGAGCCACGGTAGCGTGTTATAAATATGCGTCACCCTTAGCTGGTCGCGACTTGCAGTGTTTTCCTAATACACTTTTCGTGGCCAGCCGTGTGTTCCTTGTCTGCTGCCTTGGTATTGGGGACCAGGGTCGAGTGCGTATACGCTCCACGGGCTTTCACGTAGCAGGCGGGTCATAACAGTATTTAAACCTGTCTGCCGTTTTTCTGTGCACGTATGCTCAGTTGTAAAAATGAGTTTGAAGGTTTATAAATCCTTCAATTATTGCGGTACCTTGAATTACGGCTGCCTGTTAGATAATACTTTCGACTTTATGGCAAATATAGTTACAATTGGTTGCCTCAATCGGAAATTGGGAGTCAGACTTACCTACTGTAAGCTGCGTTGCATGCGAATTGTGATACAAGCTCCCCTTCCACGCGCTGTGTGTAAATATAGTCCCCATATAGGGGGGCGACACGTATGGCGGAGGGAAGGTATTCTACCCGTGCCTCACAACTACGCAGGCACCCGCTATGAGCATGAACATCGAACAAGTGCATGGACAATACAGCTGTTGCTCTGTCGACGATAGGAATCGGCAGAGTGGTTCAGTACGATCCATCTGACTTAAATTATAGTTTCGCTCTAGAATTGCCCGTCTGCCCCAATCAACGGAGGTGTATCAAAAACGTAAAGAAAAACACCACCGAGCACGCGCAAAAAACGCCAGAAGCTTTGTAGACCCACGACCGATTGTATGTGTTTACTGCATCGACATTTACGGGCGCACTCGTTTTGTCTGCCGCTCAGTCCCATCAGAATTCCGTTCTGACCACTGGGATGCTGTGACCTCAGTCACGTTGTCGGTCTTACCTAGGTCTGCCGCAGCTGGGCATCCCATATTGATATATCCGCAGGCAGTATGGCGCCAGTTCTGTGGAATAAAGGAAAGACAGGATAGCAGAACAGCTTTACTGCGACAGTCAATCTATGAGCATCAATTGTCAAGCCTTCTGTCCTTCGCCTCGTGTTTAGGACGTCTGCCCTTGTCTGGGTCGCATTTTCGCGCTGGTCTAGCTC
>CACRXP010000376.1:445429-480549 GCA_902702965.1 Spirometra erinaceieuropaei | reverse complement strand
GATGCTGCAATTCAGGTCTGACTGGGCAAGTAACGCGTATTTAACACATCCTACTGGGGTTCACCTGCGTTCGGCCCAATGCACGTTGGGAAGAAATTCTAGAGGAGCAGCTTGATTAGTCGCATGCACGGATCGATGAGGCTCGGGGGGATCAGCCAACGAAGAGGCACCACGATCATGCTGACAGCGAGAAGAGAAGAACACACCTGGCCTCCAGTGACTGGCCGGTTCTTGTTCTTGAAAGTGCAGGCACTCCCAACACTAACACATATGCACTTGCAATGAATCTTCGAACTCGTTTGCTGTTTTGCTTCCATATTGGTCGCACGTGTCGGCGCTTATTCAAGGGAATAAGAGAACACCTTCCGGTATCTCTAGGAAAAGGCAAACCTAGCAGCATAAGCAGCAACATTCTCGCACATTTTGTTGATTCTGGACATCGTGTGGACCCCAGCGATGCTTTTCGTGCGATTTACAAGGTCCCATCGGGCTACCCTAAGCTAGTGGGCCGGCGCCTGTTGGCAACGGCAGGAGCGGCCGCCGTCGGCTTACGAAAACCAATCTTGTGCCCACAGAAGAACCACGTTCAGGCTCCGCGCCTACCGTGGTCGAAGGCTAACTAACGCTGCAACTCTCCGCACCCCTCTGCTCTCCCCCCGTCCCTGGAACTGACTGCTATTCTCCACACCCCACCCCCACAATGATATTATAAGAATCCTCAAATTCGGAAAGTCCCAACGAACAAACTTCTACTCCATAAGACATGCGACTATCCGGAATACCCTCCCAAGTCTTATTCGAAAAGTGAAAAGGTAGTGGATTCAAGGTAAACATTAAGAAATTATTTAAAATACAATACACATTTATTTGTGAATAAAATATGACATATTTTAAGTCAATTCTCTGATATTCAATTGGATCCAAAAGGGCACTGATGATGCCTGTCACTTAAATAACACAAGAAAATACACCTAAAAAATTGAATTTAAGATGAACGGTATCATTAATAAGCATAGCACACATGGAGATATTCCTTCTGTTCTTTTCTTGTCATTTCCATCAACTGGCTCCCCAGACACTAAAAACCCTTAGCAACTAATACTAATATACCTTCCCATAAAGCTCTACATAGCAGTTGTCCGTAAGACTTTTTTGAGAAAATATTAAGCTCATGAAGGGCTATATTGGATCATATCAAATAATCTGCCAATATTCCTATAATGTCCTATTACCAGGCCTTGTATCAAACTGTACTGAGGCGATATTCAGTAGATAACTATTTTTTGAGATACTCCTGAAACAGTGATAGCGGGATTTTAGGCACGGCGTACGCTGCATTTGCTTAACACAATGTCTGTGGTTTACTCAAATACTTTCTAAGTGCCTTTCTCAACCAGTTTTTGACCAACCAATAAGCGACTGTGGCAATGACGACCAATTATTTTGAAGGCTTACAAATTGAAAAAAGTTCTGAATTAAGTAATCAAACAGCTGTAGTGCATTATTGGTGGTTGCAAGGATGAAGGTCGATCCCCTGCCGAGGATCCCGATTATTTTCTGTAGGACGAGATTATTTCTAAAATATTTGAAGTTAGCTTACCTGTCTATTTCGGTCTGCGATTGTTCTTCTGAACTCGTTGGACATAACTGTCCAACGACCTTTTTGAGTCGCTTCGTGGACGCAGACTCGAGATCCGATAATCTGACGGCGCCAGAGGTACTCCAAACAGCAAAAATTCTGCATGTAGACGGCGAGGGAGAGAATGACATATTTGCCATATATGACTTTATATATAGCTGACTGGCTGAGACTCTCTTTTAACTTCCGTCCCTTCACGTTGACGTGAAGACTAATTCCGTCTCGGAAAAGCGAGAAGGAGATGAGCTTAACGAGGTCGTACTGGCGTATTCGTGACCACTATCAGTCGTCACGGTCCTTCTGTTTTCTGCGTCCCCAGGGGATCTAGTATGAGTACTTCCTAAATTAACCACCAGAAATGATACACTTCTTCCATTTTTTCTCGAACTCGGGGAAAACGTTGTTTCCTACTAATGCGTTTCACGAGGAATTATGAGATGTGCGACTTATCTTAAGAGACTCCTCCATTTCCTGAAGGACCTTGCACTCATACTTCTTACTCCGGCGTCTTGTTGTCCTCTCTGACTCCTGCCTTGACGTTGTTGGATATGGGGTTAAAGCAACAGAAACATAAAAAATAATGACAAAGCTGAGCAAGTGCACGTAAAACCAAGAGCTCCACACCACACATACGAGGTAGCGGCGTGTACGCGCGAGCACGCTCTATCGCAGAGCAACAAAAGAACGGCAAAAGATCGACGGTCAGATTGCATAAGAGTGGTAACAAATGATGTGTCAGAACTGTTATCTCCACGAATCGGTATTGCTCCTATATCTACTCCATGCCAATTACTATTAAGAAGGAACAATATAAAACCTGACTAAATGTTATTTTGATATCTCTGATTGTGACTTACCAATGAAAGTTTCCTGCTCTTGATACATATTCATCTTTTTCATCTGCTAACCCACACATCATGATAGACTTCCTGAGACACAAACGAATAATGCGACCAGCCCTAAGCAATTGCCCAAATAAACTGACGACTGGCAACTGGCAGACACCCAAATTTAATCAACCAGAAAGTAAGTTCAACGTCAAGCTGATGTAAACTTTCTTCCAGTCCAACAAAAGGCTACATACTGATAACCCCATAAACTTCTACACTGCAGACTTCAATCTCTATATTGGATATGTCCTTCTTTCTACTAACTTTTGCTATTGTCCCGCGCTGGAATTCGGGTTTTCTCAATCGAAAACAAACTCCCATCTCGCTCCCTATTGACCAAGCAGGCACACCAAGGCAAATGTAGTCAAAGTGCAGCCGAAATAAATGAGTTCGTTTTGGATTTTTTTCCTGTGTTCAAAGAGGACTGAAAGTGCTTAAAAAAACCCATTCTATTCTATTCGAAGAGCAGAGAAAACTGAGACAAGCCAAAGCAAGGCTCCTATCCGCCATGTGAAGGTCAGTCATACGTAGGCGCCTGAGGTTGGTGGTTTGAGGAAGCAAGGATATGAAGACGTGTCAACACGGAAGAAGGTTTATGTGATTAAATGAAACTCGCGTAAGAAAGTCATCTGGGACTGGTCGCAGATGGAGATAGAAAGCTTTATATCTCCATCTGAAACCAGTGCACATATTCCTCCTCCTGCACACCTGCGATTAGTCCAAATGATAATGAAAAGTTAAAGAACCACTTAGAGATTAACTTCTGAGCTGTTTCTAAAAGTAAAGTGAGGTAGTCAGATTAGAATCCCCTGGCAGTGTGAACTGCCGTGAAAGCAGGAAGAAAGTCAACTAGGGAAGGGCGTATTGTGAATGCCAGCGACTAAATTCCCAACTTGAGCTAAACGCCGATTAATTTGACATAGATGACGGAGCATACTGCATTGTCAATTTTGGATACAATCAGTTTGCTGGATCAGCTTCTCTATGGGCGGACAGCTAGCCACAAACCACAGCCTCCTCCATCTATGAGCACCTACTAGGGCGCCCAGAGGCTGTCGATATGTCAGAAAGTGAGCAAAAGGCTTGCGGTAATGCGTTTTCAGCACGACATGAGATTGAAGAAAATGCAGGTGTGAAACAGGAAAGTCGTTTCTAGGTAGTACGTAACTTTCATCCGTTATTCTTAGGGAATACGCCGAAAACTTATCCTATCTTTACTAAAACGCTACTCTTAATTCCCCATTATTGCGTTTCTCTGCCTGCGTCTTGGTACTGTATTATGTGCTCCTTTGCGCGGGGATTTCCTTTGATCTGCCAGGAATAGGAGTTATCCTCATTTGCCAAACGTATTTTTTCGAAATCGATCAGAGATTTGTCCGTTACAGGCTGCCTTCATCGCCTCTATTCTCGTGTATGCGCCCCATTTAATACCCTCAACAGGTTTCATATGAGACCATTTTGGCTTCCAATGCTGCTTTATACGTTCGTGGACCCGTTATCAAAAAAACTATTTTTTTCAGTAAGTGAAACTTGGAGTCCAAACATCTCTTCCACATAATCGTCTTGAACCTAAAAATGCGTGATGTAAAATGATTTGTCATTTAAGCGCGTGTTCTGAGTGACCATAACGTGTTTTCGCCCCTTTGGCTCGGTGGGTTTCCCTTCTCTCGACAGCGTCGGTAGAAATTTTATTGGTTCAGACCAACATTCGTTCAATTACGGACGACAAACCATTTTTCGGAATTGGCTTTTTCGATTTCTTGCAAATGAACATTTTCCTCCATCGAACTTAATTTTCCATGCTTGGATTATTTACTCACGTGAGGCTGAAAATGTACATTTTCACCATCGATGAACAAACGAACCATTCAGCAGCGTAATGTGTTTACATTCTGGATCGACTAAGTAGTTGTACTTTTCAGGGCTTCGCATGCTTTTATCTGTAATGCAACAATTGTTAAGTTACACTTGACACGCTTCCTCGTCCGTGTCTTCGTCGAATTTTTTCCTCATGCTAATTCGTCTTCACAACTTATCGCACATCTGTTCGATCGAGTTACTTAATAGCTGTTCACTGTCATCCTCAAGCTTCTTTATTCATGCGACGTAATTTCATTCCTGTGTCCAAAATCATCATAATGGTTTCGGGCCTGCCACGTCCAAATGTTTGGTCGTTTCCTCGTGATCCAGAGTTGGAGTATGCACTATGCATTAAAAGGGACTGACCAATCTTTGCCTGAATACGGTACTACGAGAAGGAGATGTCGAGGTGTTTTGTTGGACGTAATTTTCTTCCAAAATATATTGATTTGGACAGTCTTATAGATATCTATACATTTATCGATATATATATATATATATATATATATATATATATGCATATATATATATACATATATATCGGTCCTGAATCAAAGTGCGTTCACCCTTGATGTAACGACGTTGATAATACATGAATTTCCGTTTCACAGCGCAACCATCAGAGACCGAACGCTACTATTTTGCATCGTGGTAAGCAAAAATAACCTTCAAAAATCCCTATTATTTTGAGTCAGGAGCATTTGAAACAGTGACAGAGGACTGCCTTTTCCTAATTTAAGTAGCTGCTATAGGTAAAATCCCACAACCTATCCTCAGAACCTAGATCCTTTTTAAGCAGAACATTCTCATGAATCCCCTACCAATTTTGACGAAAATTGACCTAGGACACAGTGTTTTGTGTTACTGTGCAAAACTTTGTTCGTTTATGAATTATTTGCCTTTCAAGAGTTATGGATATTTTCTGTGACATTGCGCCATTAATTTCCAGTATCTTGTGAACCTTCTTCGAACAGTCTCGAATAATGGGTAGTCAAAACATCCTGGGCATTCCTGACTGCCAACTAATGGTAGCATGTGGTGCGATCGCTTTTCCTTTCGAATGGTCTCTATCGAATTCGTAAGGCGGTGCTGGTTGCCGGCTGGTCGAATAGGGAGTTGAAAGGCATGTTTGAAATACCCGACTAATCGACAACACAGCGTTTTGGGGAATTGTACTGCTATGAAAAGAAATTCCACTTTCCGTACGGTGACTCAACCAAAATTATTAAGGGATCTTGACCCCAACCCTTATTGTTGGCATTTTGCTAGCCGTTCTTCTTAATGTTCCTCTTTCCATTTCATACAAAAATGAGTTACCTCCTTCCATCACGCTTTCAGCATAGAATATGGTTATTCCTCAGCCTAAGTATCTAGGTTGGGCGCTTGTCTGCCGAGCAGAGTTCTGCGCCAAATGGTTGTGACGGTCAGGGATATAAAGCCAACTATAATCACACAATACGTCCCGTCACTTTTGTGATTGGTTGACCCGTGAGCCAGATTGTGACCACATAACTACGAGGCACTAAAGATGACAAGCATATTCAGTCTGCGCGCGCGTGAGGCTGTGCTTGCTTGTGGGCGTTGGCGTTACCCGATCCAACTGGACAAGAGACGCCTCATGTGTTGCGTGAGTGGTGTTAAGACGCTAGTGACACGATTGTGGGTGAGGTTGGTCGTCTGTGCGGCTGTCGACTGACAGTCAGACGCCGAAATTTGGGGCACTAGCGCGACTCTCACGCAGTCAAAAATCATAATGCAACTGTTGACGATCATGTCACAGTCTAAGCGGGGTTAATCGTTTAGTTATTTACACCTCTTTGTTTACCCTCTTTTTAGAAAGCCAAAAAACGAGCAGAGGGTGAGATGGCTGTCAGCTCTCCAATGATTAGTATTTTTGAGGAATGCCAGGAGACGAAATTGTCGCACGAACGCCTCTGCGACTCACTGCTGGCCGTCTACAAACAGGTCAGAATTGGTTGATATTAAGTCTTACTTTCTTTGAAAACCTGGTTTGTTCCACAATAAAATACCACTCGGGCAGGCAGTCAAAACCTTCGTATCCCAAACGGAGTAGACAAAACGTTCGTAACCAGGGAGGGAATGGCAAACTGAAGATTGATGATGACCTTGCCGTACATGGGGTCCAATAATTGCTGAATTTTTATGGTACAAACCTTATTTTAGATAATTATAGTAGGAAGTTTATTCTTTTAATGAATTCGGCTTAATGCAAATTCTTATCAAATATCACACTTTGTGGACGTTTTTCGCGAGAATCGTTTACTGAAAAGTATACTTTGCAGATATCTAAAAAGAATAAAGCGTCAGTAATGATAGTTTTAATCCAGCTGGCTACATTTGACGTCAAGGCCGTTGTCCTAACTCCTGGAATCGTGTATTTTCTAGATGCCGTTCGGACACTTTACAGAAGAATTTTTCGAATTATGTCGGTACAGCCTAGTGAGTTCCGTGCGTTCGACCTACCGGGAGTGCACAATCGACTTTATCGTTCGCTTTGTGATTTATGCTACCAACGAAACAAGTACAAGCGGGGCCGAAGAAACAGCGAATAAAAGGCTTCTTATCAAGATGTTCTTCTTCTGTTTTAAGGCAAGTTTATTTGATTGTGACGTAGCAAAGGCTCGAGTCATTTTTCCTAGGATTTATTCTAACACATCAAGCCGTAAAGGCTCTTAGAAATATTGTTCAGTGTGAAGTAGCACCCTTCATCATTGTGCGTCTCATGGAGATCGTTCTAAATCGCCTCCACCCGTACTTGTAAAGGCGTTTACCGTGACTGATTAAGCTAACCGCGTGTCTTGTTTATCGCATTGTGAATGAATACCTATTATTGCGATCAGTCGACAACGGACTTCCAACGACGTTGAGTCAGTTGGCATCCCAGCCCCCCAGACCAAAGATCAGGGACTCAGAGATGCGACCGAGATCGGTTTTCGTCAAGTCCATTTATCTACATCTCGAGTCATCTCCCTCGACGACGTAACCGGCTATGGTCTGGTTCGTGCGAGTTGATATTTAGAGCGATTTCGCTTTCAGATCGACAGGGTGCGTGACCTAACTATCTCAGTTGGTGAGTTGCGTTCCTGGCAGAGTCTACACTTGCTGGAAGCAAATGTGATAAAGTTGATGAATTAGGAGAATGGAGCTTGAGGTCCCGGTCTCGAATCTGCGCAAAAGGATCTTCTTGAACGAAGCCTTATATACTTCTAACTTTGTCATCAAACTGGTCTCACGGCAATCCCAGCGGTCTTGACGGAGTTCAACGGGGACAGCCAGCACACTTGGAGCGTCCGATGGTCGACTCTACCATAAATTTGTGTGTTTGACAAAAAGGTCGATACAAGCTATCAGGAACCGTTCATTGGTCCACTAACCTCACCGCATACTCTGGTTGAGCCGATACTTACATCTTCAAAACTCAGTATGAATATTCGTTCTTGAAAATCTGCTTTTCTTGCGCACTTCGACTGCCTTTACACCTGTGTGAGATACCGCACGTCACATTTCAATGATAAAACTCACTGGCGCCGTAACAATGTTAGCGTGGTTAGATATGCAACACTGAGTAGTCTTCCAGTGCGCGTCCAAAAACCCAATTTGTCGTATAATTGAACCGAGTTGCTGCCGGAGGTGGGCCCTGATGAGCGTCGGAGTTGACTACAAATAAGTTATTCTCCCTGTCGTTCGCACGTATTTTGTTTCTTGCTGGTAGTAAGCTTGGATCAGACGAAGTAACTTCGGTTGCATTCCGTCGTGTAGCATGCCCGGCTACAGGAAATCCTGGGGGACAGAATCAGAAGCAGAGGCAGGATCCACTAAGCAGATGAGTGTTTTGCCAGTAATAGCGCCTGCTTTCTGGGGTCCGGTGGAGGTAAAAGTGGCCTAGGCATCCCCGTCCTGGCCGAAAATCGCACTGACCTTGTCCACTCTTCGTGGGGAACCAGAAACGATTAAGGTGGACGGTGGAGTAGACCTTTGAAGCATCCTTACGTACGCCGTGGTAGTTTTTGTGATGATCGGCCACTCTTCTCGATCGACATAGTGACTGTCTCTCTACAGTCTGCGGGTATGGTCTCTGCTTTCTAGATTTGGAGCAGAGGTCCTGTAGTCGGTCAACTAGTGTTGTTGAGCAGCACATGTAGATTTCCATTCGAAGGCAGCCATCGCCGGGTGCCTTGTCGTTAAATCTGTCTATCGCTTCAAAGACCTCGTTAAGTGGTGGTCTACAGTCATAGTTATACTCGGGCGCCCAAGTTCCTTCAAACCGAACTACATCAGAAGCGCGAACCTGTCGGCTTCAGAAACTGCGCAGAGTCCTTCTCTCGGAGTTCCGTGTCCAGCGTGGACATAATCACCACACCATGGCTGTATCCAGCTAAGAGGTTGGTTGATACTCAAAATCTGAAACATTGTGGACGTATTTTTATTAACTGAATCACATTCGAGATATCGGACAATCTTACTCCAGAATTGGCCTCACTCGTACTGTGCAGCGCGTATGGATCCACAACGCAGGTTCCCGAAGTTTGAGTCGTCACGATGGTCGGGAGAACGCGGACTGTCTGTCAGTCGAATTATTTCACCAGAGATCCGATCCTTACGTCCACGGCTACTGTGACCGAGCAGCTACTAGGAAGTTTTATGAAGAGTAGAATTTGATGCATGCCAGTTCTTTTCTGCCAGAAATGTCCTGGATGTGGTTGTCATCTGCATGAGCCCTGCGAAGTGGCCAGAGACAACTGAATAGAAGCCTGTGGCAGTTGCAGGATCCACTAGGCGACCAACGTTGTACTTGTTGACATGTCTTTTCGACAACATGTAGTTTGAACTGCGAACGAGCCCTCTCGATGGTTTGGCCAGAGCCGTCCTTTCTACCGGTTTTGCCACCACGCTTTAAGTGGGAGTCTAGCAGTGAACCGGTTGGGCGTGCTTCACAGGTTCGAAGTCGATTTGATCTTGAGTGTGACTCACTCGAGCGCCAGGTGACCAAGCGTTTCCTGGGTACTAGAAGCTGCTTTTCGTAACATTCAGGCTGTTCCGTGTAGCGGAAGCTGGGGGCTTCCCACCATTCGCGCAGGGTTTTCTACTGCGTTGTGACCAAGGCCTCGTCTAGTTGGTGCAGCATTCTCCTTCGACCTGAGACCCTAGTTCCAGCAGGGCAAAAAGATCACACATCAGAAGACGCCTGATATTGGTCTGATGTCCGTCAAAAACGTTTCCTGCTGGGTGTCAGTAATATCCAACACCGGGGCTCGGAACGCGACATCGGTGCGTTTACGACAACATCATGAAGATGCAGAAGTGCGATCCTCGGTGACACCGGTTCCCATCACATACGTATGCTTTGAACTGAGCGGCTGAGACGTCATGTTAATTAGAGTTCAGTAAGACCACTGTATTATGGCTGGTAGAGTTTCTCAGCGTCTAACGCCTTGATACTGTGCTTGCTATAATCTAACAAGCACAACTCGGAGAGGCATAGAAAGTCCAAGTCATGGTGCGCCCAAGCCCGCGGTTGTCGTCCTCTAACTTGTAATGCGCAATCTCTTCTTCATTTCGAAGAGGCTAACGTCCATACGTATCGTCTGACCCGCTCATAAGGGTCCGTACGCGTCCGATATCGCGACCGCTCTATAATGAGTCGAACTTCGCGATCAGCGAACCTGCATGATAGCGCCTCGGCGATTTTATTAAATCCGGTCTCCTTGCCTCTTAAATTGACTCTTGGATGGGGGCCCATCCCACAAGACGGCGGCAGCAAGACAGACTAATTTAGTGGAGGTTCATGCCTGCCATGTTACATTTCCGCTCCTGTACTTCGCGGCATTTTCTGGGATATTCGTTTTGCTAGACTCCAACTCCACGGGTCCTGAGAGCGCTATTTCTGCTAGTTTAGGATTGCTTATTTAGCAGCCAACCTTCAGTATCCGTCACCTCTGGGCGTGCCAAATAGCCGGCAGTTGGACCAGCAAGCAGATCTCGTCTTCTGGAATTTTCATTTTAAACGCCAAAGTTTATTACAGAGGCGGGTCGAGACATCTTATCGACTGAAATGCGGGTTTTTCCTACTAGACTCTACTAGACCCAGCATCAGTACGAGACTTTGTGACCTTTTTGAGGTTTTGCCCCGGACCTAATCGAGACTGACTTTACAGTACGGAAACCGTGATGTTTTGGAGCATTTTCCTGTCACATAACCTTGGAAACAGTTCATAATTTACTTTTTTGGAATTTATTGCTTTCGTCAACGTTAAACGATTTTATCGGCTGTAGTACCACGAATGTGCCGACCAAGCCCCGAGATTTCGATGCACTCAGCTCATCTCTAAGCTCTTACGAGTAATGGATCCTCAGTCCTGTTTACCTATGGAGTTGTTTGACGCGATCCGACGTGTCCTCCTCCAGCGATCACGGGACGTGAAGGCAAGTATTTCATTTTTGTGGGCCTTGTGATTGATCTTACTTATTTCCTTCAAGTTAATTGCTTCCATTACGGCAAGCAGCATTATTGTTGTTGTGATTTCTATCAAGGTATTTTGCATACAGAGAACAGTCGCACGAGGAATGATTCCTTGCCCATTACAGCCAGACATTTTAGGTCCTAATTCCCGCGGCCTGCTGCATAAGACGGTTGCTTTGTGACATAAATAATTTAGGGACGCAAAACAATCAGTCCCTAACTTTTTGCACAATACCTTTCAGTAATGACTCAATAAGTGTTTCGAAGACTCCTTGGTTTCTGCGAAAATTGTCTTGAAGATCATGTTACAGCTTTACGTACGAAGAAATAAGGACTGATTCAACTGGTCCCCATGTTACATTTTAACCACAGCACAAAGGATTTATCTCCACTCAGGTCGATTGGTGGCAATTCCTGAAGCGAAGTTGAACTATTTGACACTTTCCTCGTGGAATTTTAATTTTGAAATTTTTGATCGAACTAGGACTTGTGGTCGCCCAATAAGTTTGTGTGCTTGCTCACTCCCTTTGATGAACACCTATCCGAGTACTTTCACGCATTGTGTAAACTCATATTCTGTCAGCCCGAGAAAGCCTTCCTGACCAGCGTCAGCATCACCGTAATAATAATAATAATCATCTTCCCCCTTGCTCCCCTCCTCCTCCCCTTCTCCCCGTTGTTTTCCTCCTCCCCCATAATTATCATCCTTGTCATCACAATCATCTCCATCACCGGCATTTCCTCGTTATTATCGCTATAGCCGTCCTCATCGTCAGTATCACTTTATTCCTCTGGCGCATACCACGAAATGATTTCGTTGATAGTCCCAACTTTTTCATAATTCAGACCGTTCGAAAATCTGCTCAGAGGCTTTAAAGAGGGGGGTTAATGTTCACCTTTGGCAGCATTCCATACGGATTCAGGCGATCTACGGCTTGGCACGACTTCAGAATCCCCTGGACAAGGACTGTCCTGTTGTTGCTGCACTCATCTGGCTCGCTCGTCACGATAACAGTCCTGAGGTACGCCGCAGGGCTCTGGCCGCACTGATACTGACCACAGCGACGCTGCCGTGCGTGGTTGAGCGCTGCCGTGACGTCTCGAATGTAATCCGAAGGACGGCATTCGGCATCCTGACAGAACACTCTGTGCTGCGACCTCTTTCCATAGCCCAGCGCATTTCCATTATGCAAGACGGACTAACCGACCCTTCCAGTAAGTTCACAAACTTGTGGTAAAAACGCTCCGGTTTACAAATTTTTACCATTGAATGCCTGCTGGTCACTTGGTAGATTCAAGTCCGAAGCTGTTATCCCACAGTAGTTCGCATTTCGAGATATGAATGCCAACACAGACGACATTTTCGGCTAAAACGTTTCCGGATCGACTATCCAAGACGAAGTTGACCTCATCCTCGGGGCTTGTCGGCATAGGCGGACTTTCAAAGTCATTGATTGTATACTAGGCACTCGGAATGGTTATATCGGATAAACATCCACCGATGATACTAGTAAATTAGTCTCGTTAATTGGAAGCTGTACCTCACTGAACATACATTTATGAGTGTTGTTTAATTTCCTCCCTCTAACCCATACCTTCTGACCCAGCCTGTTTTCATATAGATGAGGTTCAAAATGCCGCCGAAGGTTTGCTGCGGACTTGGTTCGGATTAGCTGATGAGGACCCCATTCTCCTCCTTCGACGTCTGGACACTGAGGGTGTCCCAAAAACCAGCACTCTTTGTCTTGAACGTCTACTGGTCATACTTGATGAAGAGGCCTTGACAAGCATGATCAACAAGTGGGTGGCAGGATATCTAGACGAAAGGTATGTTTCATCCCTCTTTCCAAAATTTCGCGTGATCTTCATCAGTTATATGGGAGTGACGTGCTGCGACCGATTCTGGTCGAGGAATAGGAATGAGCATTTCTGTTCGTCCTTTCAGACGAGGGCCTACAACTCACGCAGATCGTCGCGTGATGGCTGGCAGTTACCAGTCTGGAAGTTTTGACTGAAATGGCCATTCTCGGCTTATTTGCTCCCATCAGCCAGTTATACGCCGCCATAAGGACGCATGCCCGGGATTTGAACCAGAGTCACTTGATCAACTAGTTTTGTCTTTTCCACGTGTTCACACCATGCCGGAACTACCCAGTAACGTTGGAGTGGCTTGTGCCGGACCGGGGACAGTGGTGACTTGCGTACAAATTTATTTAAAGTGCGACATATTTGTCCGGAATCTGTCTCTCTCTCTTCCCCACCCACTGCGATCGAATGGTCTGCCCAGTCAAGCCGACCGAGGGGTGAGAATGGGCGCGGTGGCTGACGTGACGCTAATTGGCCGTCTAACGCGTACCACACACAGGTTCAGAGCTCACAGAGGTGAGTGTTCCGGCAAAGGTCATACTGGGCCGACTGCGGGGTCCAAGTTATCCCGTCAATTGGCAACCTTCCACTGTGATAGCTTCAAGCGCGTCAAATTGTTTACAGTGAGGAGGGAAATGCGCTGAGTCGTCGACCTCACTCTCCCTTCCCATTCCCACACCTCAGCCCCTGTCCGAGCCGGTCAGTTGACTGCAGCGGAGAATGGGCGCGGTGGCTGACATGGTCTAGTGACCTTGTCTGCGCGCGCCACATGCACGACCTGGCTCCCCCAAACACAGGCACCAGGATTTCACACAACGGGGTTTGAGCAGCGTATCTCTCACATGCGTGAGAGTGCCGTGGAAGGAGCCGTTTCGGCCTGGCTCCCAGTCCGCCACTCCACACAAACACACACAGCTGGACTGACTGCGTGGACTAAGTTGGGGCGTCAATCACCAGCCTTCAAATCCACGGTGCTTGACGCATCGGGATAGTTTCAGGCTCGAGTCGCCCATGCAACAGGAGCCGCACGGAGACCGAGTCGAAACGCACACTTCCCACTTGCGTGGGGGTGGCAGTTGAGTGCTTGTAGTGGGTGATGTTGATGTGCGGTGAGATGGTGTGAGGGAGAGTGTCGTAGTGGGGTGCAGGCGGCGGCTGTCTACCGCAGGTTTTCGTGAATGCACATGTTGCCAACTAGACCTATGCGGTGCATGAATGTGCGAGTGCAGTGTGGACAATGGAGACGGATGTGGCGGTTGTAGGTTGGTGCCGCAGGCACTGGTTGGCCAGTCTCTGTGCGATGGATTCGCAAGTGACCGACCAGGCCGATGTGTGAGGTGAAGCTGCGGTCGCAGTGAGGGCAGGTGTAGTCCAGGTCCTCTCCACTGGTGTCGACAGTGGTGGTGGTGGCGGTGTTTGTTGATGTGACAGGATTGTGTGTAGTGGGGGTGGGGGTGGCAAGCGCCACAACGGCAGCCGTTGGGGCAGCGAAGGAGGAGGAGAATGGAAGTACTAGTTCAGGGGGGGCGGTCAGAATTAGTTGACCGCGTAGAGGAAGAGGAAGAGGTGGACGGAGGGGCGATGGCTGGTGCAGTCCGAGCGATGCCATTGATCCGAAGGTGTCCAACAAGTCCAATCGGCGCCCGGAATGTCCGTTGACACCGTGGACACGCTGGCGGCGGTCGTGCGTTGGCACTGCGAGGTGGGCGATGCTGAGATTTGCGTGCTTCTCGTTCGGCTGTCGCGGCGGCGATGCGGTTGGCTTCAGAGATTCCAGCGCCTGTCATCACTGTCCTTCTCCAGGTCGGTCGGTCTCGGGCGAGGTCTTCCCTGTTGGACGGGTCGATTTGCAGACACTTCAGGGAGGACTTCAGAGTATCCTTGAATCGACGGATTTGGCCTCCTTGGCGGCGGGAACCCGTGGCGATGTCTCCATAGAAGAGTCGTTCGGGTAGCCGCTCGTCGCCCATCCGCACGTGATGGTCGCTCCAACGCAGCTGCAGTTGTATCAGCATGGCGTAGACGCTAAGGATTTCCGTCCCTTCCAGTACATCAGTGTCTGGGATTCGGTCCTGCCACCTCAGCTTCGGTATGCGGCGAAGACAACTGAGATGGAAGTGATTGAGTCGGCGTGCCTGCTTTGTGTACACCGTCAACGTCTCTGCTCCATACAGCAGCGTCGGGAGGGTGACGGTTTTGCACATCTTCCGTTTCGTGCTGAGCTGGGGACCGTGACGATTCCAAACTGCATTGAAGACGCCGAGGTCTTGACTGGCCTTTGAAATCGGGCGGACTACCTCGTCGTTGATTTTCGTGCTTCGGGAAAGGGTACTGCCCAGATACGTGAAGTTGTCCACCACTTCCAGTTGGGTTCCGTTCCCGTTGATTTGCAGCGCATTGTGTGGAGGGGCTGTGTTGGGTGGCGGTTGGTGCATGACCACCGTCTTCTCCGTGTTAATGACCAGGCCGAAGTTCTCGCAGGCGGCGGAGGAGAGATCCATGCTCCTTTGCTCGTCCTCTTCCGAGGTGGTGTTTAGGGCGCAGTCGTCGGCGAAGAGTAGTTCGTGGACTGTGCTTGTGGATACGCGCGATTGGAAGTGCATCCGCCGTTGATTGAGGAGGTGGCCGTCCGTCCTATAGGCGATGCGGGTCCCGAGGCGTTCATCAGCATCAGCATGGCATATAACATAAGACTGAAGAGGGTAGGCGCCAGCACGCATCCCTGCCTCACTCCGTTGGTCACTGCGAATGCCTCTGAGACAGCCCGTTGTCTGAGACGCGCGCCATCGTGCCGTCGTGGAGCTGACGTACCATCTGAGTGAATCCCTCGGAACAGCCGAATTTTTGCATGCTTTTCCACAGTCCTTCACGATTCACCGTGTCAAAAGCTTTCGTCAGATCCATGAGGGTAGAATATAGGTGGGTCATCATCTGCTGGCGGCGGCGAAGATCATGTCCGTGATCCCACGATGACGACGGGAGCCGCACTGGCTTTCCGGCAGAAGACCTTCTTTCAGGTGATTATTCAGGCGGTTGAGGAGAATGCGAGCAAAGCTTTTCCCGGCGATATTCAGCAAGGACATGTCTCAATGATTGTCGCACAGCTGGCGGTTACCTTTCCGTTTTTATAGATGCATGATTGTGGCGTCTTTGAAATCCTGCGGGACCTCTCCTTGACGCCACATCCCCGGGAAGAGCGCCGTCAGATGATCCATGAGTTGGCGGCCACCGTGCTTGTAGATCCTCAGCAGAGATTGCGTCCGGTCCGGGCGCTTTCCACTGGAGAGCTGCTTCGCGGCCCTGATGGTTTCGTGGAGAGGGCGGAGGTCGAGGTCGACGTTGGTCTCCACTTGCGGCAGACGGACGATGGCGACATCAGAGATGGTTAAGGGGCGGTTGAGGACGTCTCGGAAGTGTTCGGCTTGACGCTGTAGTCTTTGTGTCTTCTCGGTGAGTAGGGTACTGCCGTCGGCGTCGAGGAGGGGTGCAGTACCTTTGGTTGGGGAACCGTAGACAACTTTTATCGCGCAGAATTTCTTCCATTGGTTCTGGCCCGCGTAACCTTGGATCTCCTCGGCCATGCGAGCCGTCCAGACGTCCTGCATCTCGCGCAGTCGCTGTTGTACAAGGTGATGACTGCGGTAGAAAGCAGCTCTGTTGTCGTCAGTGGGGCGGTCGATGTAGGCTTCGCGCAGGCGGTTCTTCTCGGCGAGTAGGTTACTGATGGCGGCGTCGTTGTCGTCGAACCGGTCCTGATGTTGACGGTGTGCGCGACCGAGGACGGCCATCACCGTCGACTGGACTGTGTCCCGCAGTTGACACTATCGGTTCTCCACAGAGGCGTTCTCGTTAGCGGCGGTGGCGGTAGGTTGTCTAGCCGTTGAACTAGCTCGTTGCTGAAATGGACATGGTGAGCAGGCAAAGACATTAAGAAAATATTCTGCTTACCTGGGGGTCGCTTACCTTGTGGTCTCTCGCAAGGCTGTAGGCGAATCCGCATCTTCGAGATAACGAAGCGATGGTCGGTCCACCGATCAGCATCCGGAATCGCCTTTGTCACCATCACGCCCCGCTGGTCTCGCCTCCAGACGAGGACATGGTTCAACAGGTGCCACTGACGTGATCGAGGAGGCATCCAAGTGGCCTTCTTTCGCGAAGGCGACACCCGCGTCCCGTCGCTCTGCCTTGGGGCGAGCGCTCCAGATGAAGGTGTAGCCGGCATCCATCTCCTGCAGTTGGCCTTGTTCGGAGAACCAGGTTTCGCTGAGCGCGGCGATGTCCACCTTGTAGCGCGCCAGGTCCTGGGCCACTAGTGCTGTCCTCCGTTCCGGTCGGTTTCTTGTCGGGTTGTCTATAAGGGAACGAACATTCCAGGCTGTCAGAGTGAGCGGATTCGTCCTGCCAGTCTGGCGATTGAGGCGGTGGAGAGGAGGAGGGAGGAGGAGAGAGATGGTTGTTGTTTCGGTTTTTGGCTGTTTCGACCGTGTGGTTTTTGTCTGCGACCACGGTCAGCCCGCAGACGGCGTGGTTCCCCAGAACTATTTAGGGCACCTTTTCTAGCCCCTTCCCCCTCGCGGGAGCAGGCGGCGCACCCCCTAAATAGGGCTGCATGGTTATCCCAGACGGCTGCGGAACTGCACTATGGGCCATGGCTTTTCGTTAGTGAGAGAACGACCCGAATTAGCCTGGAACCTTGGGGGGAGGGGGGGGGGAAACTAAATAGGAGAGAAGATACAACCAAAAGAACGATATATGACTTACAGTTAGGATGGACAAACAGACATAGTCAGCAGGCAGGAACAACAATAAGCAAGGCAGCACACGAAGTCCAGCACAATGACGGCGAGTTATTAGTAAAGAGAAGCACAAATAAACGGACATGGAACAGGCAACAAGAACAGCATACAGCATGCAACACTGACATGCAAGTAAGGAAACAGAGCAACGCTTGCTTACCTGAGGGCTCACTTACCTTGTGGCCTCCTGCGGTGGTCAAGACGGAGCCTCCTCTCGACGAGTCCGACGCGGAGATCCAGCCGCCCAGCGGAGTCCACAGTACCGTGCGCGCAGGTGCACACACGGATACCCTCACCTGATTTAGCCCGCCGGTCGAGGCGGTTACCGGGGTGTGGCCGCTAGACAGAGCCTAGCTCCGTGGAGCCACATGTGAGAGTTGGGTACCAGGCGTAGTCTGCACCTGCACGCAGGTAAGCGACTTACTACGACCGTCACGTGAGAACCCACTGATGGACACCTCTACACCCCCGCCAGTCAACCACTCCACACAGAGACGCACTGGGGTGACTGCGAAGTCTGACCTGAATCATTGCTTCTAGGTCATTGTGGTAGTGTGAAGCGCGCCGGCGTGTTTATAGTGAGGAAAATGCACTGAGAGCCAACATTGATCACTCTTCTCCCGTGCATCAAACGATAGTCCGAGCCGGTCAACCGACTGATGCAATGAATAAGCTCATAGACATTGAGCTCTATATAAATGACCGCCAATTGGAATTCGTGAGCTGGTACAGAAATAGTGAAAAAGTGCTGAAGCATCTTTTTTTCAATATCGGCCTACAAAACAATGACAATTTTTGATACCGGATCACATGGTTGCCCAAAATCACGTCTTTCAAAACATTTTCGGACAGACGAAATGGATACAGGTCAAACGACTTCCTTTAATTACTCCCACTTCAACGTTGTGTGATCGCTCAAAAGGTTTCGTGTCTAGGGTTGCAGGATAAAACGGGGTGAAATGTGCCGTGGAATTCAAGCAGATTAAATTAGCGAGTTGCAGCTCACCCGTCGTGTGTATTGTTCCGGTTTGCATTAGACAGGTTGTGTACCAGTATCTCAACGGGGCCAACGGAACTTCCGTATTCCGTCCTAAAATCAGGCCAGGCTGGTGGGTGTCATTCTTAGTTGATTTTCAATAACCCCCGATCGCAGTACCTTGAGTACTGGCCCATAATTCAACTAGTAGAGAGCTAACCTTGAAGATCAAATAGGCTGGAGTTTAAATCTTAAGTATCGTAGATCGACACTGAGATCTGGTCTGACTAGCAGGAGGGACGGTCGATACTCTTTGTCCGGTCTACACATTTGAAATGCGTAACAGTCATTAATTATTATTGACATTTAAAAGACTTAGTCCCTAAGTCGGGATTTTGAGCGACCGCAAAGCACTTTGTTGCTAAATCTAGCCGTGTTATGTCGGAGGTCTCGTATTCTAGACAAAACAGAAGATGTCTTAAAACGGGCTGAATACAGCACTAGTTGTTATGGTTAGGCTACGAATGTGATTGAAATCGCTTGCGCTTCAGTAGAGCCCGTCAATGCAGCACCACGGGGTCGAACTCTAGGCCTCCGTCTGTGAGGTCAGATGCATTTCTCACGATACTATTTGATAGTTCGACCGTCGTTGCCGACGATGTCCACCGTGCGTTCCACACAGCAAGGTGAGAGCAGGCACGGTGACTTG
Organism: Spirometra erinaceieuropaei; assembly: GCA_902702965.1. NCBI lineage: Eukaryota > Metazoa > Platyhelminthes > Cestoda > Diphyllobothriidea > Diphyllobothriidae > Spirometra > Spirometra erinaceieuropaei. The sequence goes on along the minus strand of CACRXP010000376.1, from coordinate 461,332 downwards.
CGCGTGAATTAGCTCATAGTGATACTAGACTTGCGCGACATCGCACTTTCTCCCCCACCCCCCTGGACCCGGTATCAAGACAAAGTCAAGAAGACCGGAAGCAGGGGAGGGCGCAGGTGGATGGCACGGTCGAGCCCGCACCTTGGCGCTCCACTCCGCACCCCCCTGGTCCACACAGAAAATGACCAGGATTTTAACCAACAACAAAAATGGGTCCCAATGTGCGCGATGGCAACCGGCAATTGGGTCTGCCACCTCATCCTGAAATGTTGGCATTTTTTATTGTCTGCATTCCGATAACGCCTGTCAGAATCCAATATGCCCCCCCCCCGTGTAGGTCCAGCGCATCTACCACGTGACAATACTACAAAACTCATAATGAGTGGAACTTTGCTTCTGCTGCTCATCGCTTCTGTGCGCTTTTTCTAGTAAAGTTTGGGCCGCCGACAGGTGAACGTTCCACTTGTCAATGAAACCCAAGTGATTGCGTTGGCTCTGGTCCATAGCTCAGTGCATTTTGCTCCCTCCCCCCACTATGATCGAATGCGCGCTGTTGTCCATCTTCCTATTGGCTACGCCAAGTACAGGGAACTGACAATTGGCGAAGTGCGTGGGCTTGGTGGTAAAAGCTGTCCCTTTATCGATCTGCTTTGCAACGATGCTGTACTCGGATGGACCACCAACGCGGTTAATGGCCCCATTAATTGACGGACACTGCTGCGGTGGTTAGAGCGCGCATGCAGACCTGCGTGCGCCGGCAAGGGCACGGTGAATGCACTCAATTCATGAGTCAGTAACTTACGGTGGACGCGGTATCAGCAAACCATGGCCCTCGCAGCCTGGTATGCGCTTGCGCCCCCTCTGGTTATACAGGTGGTGGTCATGACTGCCCAGTCATCATCCTCGTCCTTCTAACTCCTGTTGGGGTGTTGTTGGCCAAAAACCTGGTCATTTGCTGTGTGGACCAGGGGAGTGTGTTAGCACGCCTAGGTGCGGTTCCGGCCGTGCCAGCCACCTGCGCCCTCCCCCGTCTCCGGTCTTCTTGACTCTTTCTTTACACCGGGTAAAAGTGGGGAGTGGGGAAGAGAGAATGTGGTAGATGCTTCGCAAGTGTAGTATCACTATAAAATAATTCACGCGCAAGTCACCGTGCCTGCTGCAACACGGTGGACATCGTCGGAAAGTATTTTCGACAAAGACAAGGTAGGGTTAAAGGACCATTTCTGCTTTGTTGATCGTCGCAAATCAGCCATACTTCAAGCTTTTACTCTGAAGACCTAAAGTTAGAACTTGGGTCCGGCTGGTCCTTGAGCCTAGTATTCTACCAGGTTTTACTGGCATCGACTGACTATGCACCTTATTCAGAAATGGCCATTCCGGTCTACCTTGCCTTTCTAGGTATTCTCGGTTATTTATTTATTGTTGTTTTGAACAATGATTTGTGAAAGGGGCCTGTTGTTTTTTATGTAACCCACTGCTGTCAAGTAAATCAGTGAGGTAAGCTACTTAGTGTTGTAATGCCCTCTTTCAATAATTCACAGCTGAACACCGTTTCATACGGAAAACATGCTGCGTCAAGCAATTTCCCGGGTTGGAGGATCGGATGCAGGTGCATCGCTTTGCAGCTCTGCTATGGAGGCATTATTGACAGTCGCCTAGAAACAAGCGACCACCACGAAAGAAGAGTTGCCGCAGAGACAAGGTGGGCCGAACAATCCTTTTGGGGTTGTTTGCCCCCACCTGCCCGTTATACCTCAAACACAGGATGTCGCACCGTTTGATCCACGGACCTAAGCTCTGTTGCCTTACTTCACGAAAATGCAAAGTTACATGGAAGTGATGTTTATTTGTTTGGCCTGATCGCAGGGTCGACTAGTCCTTCTCTGGGCAACGGTAGGGTGAAGAACCTCACTTAACTGTCAGTATACTGTGAATTGTGTCATCTCGGAATGGCGGTTATGGGAGTTTTACGGGTGGGCAATACGCCAGACAGTAAACTGATGAAATGCAAGAAAACACAGAAATTGTTCGAATTTCTGCTGAAAGTATTATTGTACGCTTTTGTATGGGAACGGAAATGAGCACGGTAACCAAAAAAGTAGATTAAAAACAAATTTTCAAAAAATAACGGAGTTTAAGTAATGGTTTGAGGTCATGGGAAGTAGTTGTTGTTGGCAGTGCAATGTCTGCAACGACCTGCGGATGGACGCCAAGATAAAACCCCATATGATACGATCCCGTTTACCGACAGTTAAGTGAGGTCCTTCATCCTACCGTCGACGTCCTCTGTTTTCTCTCGTAGCTCCTCGCTGGATCTCTCTCCCTCTCTCATGCAACACGTTCATGGCTGGTTGGCCATGTGAGAGCTGCCAGAACTGGTCCGTCTAGTCTTTCCCGCTGAATTTCTGCGTGCCTGCCTCCTTTGGCCGTGAGCTACAGCTTTAATATGATCGGTCAATTGTCTTAACTTGGTACTGAATTTTATGACTTCTACTGTGGGGTCGGGCAACACTTGTGTTTTAAATCATTCAAAAAAACTTTCTTTTCACAGGCATCTCCCGAAGCAAGATAAATGTTCTGTTGAATGCGTATTCTTCTGGCGAGTTGCGGTCGAACGCTTTCAACAGTGGTCTGAGGGGAGAGGCAACTCAGAAGGCACCCGCTTATCTCCTCACCAGTCGTCCGCACTTTTGGAATCAATGATGCCTTCAGTCGAGGACTACGTCGACTTTGTAACTCGGTAGGTTTCGATCTTTGGGACGTCCACCAACGCATTCATCAGTTGGTGCACTTCAATTCTGCGTGACCTCTAAGTAATTATTATCTCAAAATCTTGGTGTTTTGAATGTCCTCATATTCCAACGGTTTCGCGTCTGCTGCTCTGTCTACAGTGCTAGTTGCCGTGCGGCTGCTGCTGATTGAGTCCCAAGACAAAACTGGACGAGTGAGTTCCGTAAGAACGATCGGTAAGCGTCCTTCTACCATTGCATACACCCGATCGCAACCGATAGGACAACGAGCCCGTGGCACAGTGGTTAGGGGTGTTGAACATCTAACCAAAACGTCCCAGGGCCGAGCCCCAGGTGTTCCACACCTCGGGGTCAGATATGACTGGCTGACAACGGCTAATAAACTTAAAATAGCCATTCCAGTCTTCGTCTTTGTCGGTAATACTATTCTGCCTTTTATCACGTGCGGCTTTTGGTTGGGCTCGAGAAAGTCCTAAGGCACAATGGGACGAGCAGGTTCCGTAGCGCGATTGCTGAGCGCCCTTCTACTACTACATATACATATATGTTGAAGTTAAAGGCGTTCTTTGGGAAAATGAACTTTATTGCATAAATTTTCGACGCTGGTTCCCCAGGTCGTCGTCAGACGCAGACTGAGAGTAAATGTGCCGACAACAGTTAACATCTGGCAGCGCACGTGGAAAAAATCGATAATCGTTCGCGTTTGTGCCCGTGAGCGGCCGCTATTTGCGTCCTTCTGTGCCGATTGGCTCTCGTCTCTTCCATTTCTCCTTGAGACTTTTGTACGCGGCGTCCAACTCGATGTGACGGTTGATGCACGATTCATCCGAGTGCATGGCCTCAAGGAACTCTCGGCCTTTCTTGAAGGGGCAGGCGCCGACAATCCGTGTTCTGTCCCAAGCAAACGTATGCCCCGTGTCCAGGGTATGCATGGCTACTTGAGACAGGTGGTCTCGCCTCTTTACTGCAAGTTGGTGTTCGTGAATGCATGTAGAGGCGGATTTTCCTGTTTGACCACAATAAACTGCATCACAGGCCCCACACGGGATCTTATAGACTACTTCCTTTGTATCCAAATAGCCGACCCTATCCTTAGGGTGTACTCGCTCGCTCATGCAGCCCAAGGGGCGGCTACCACCTGCGGACACGTCAGGAATTGTTTACCGAGTCAATCGTCTAGACTGTCCGGCCAATTATTGTGGCATGACCGACAAACGATTAAGGTCGCGCATGCATGAGATTCTCTAGCTGTAAAGCGAAAAGATGTACGATCACATGTTGCTATGCATAGCCTTGGAATGACCACCAATTCGGCTTCGACAGGGCAGAAGTAATCGGCCGAGCTAAAAGCAAAATGGCGAGAGAGGTAATCGAAGCCTGGCAATCGAACGCCAACTCGATCAACCATATAATCGACCTACCGGCGCCATATGAGGCCGTCAGACACCACTTGAGCAGGAAGGGAGGACCAATGGGAAGAGAGAACAATAAACCTATCAGTAGTGAGTAAGAAAGACCTATTTAAACATTGTATTCCCACTTTTAACCTATCTCCGATTGTGCGCTCAAGTATGAGTGTGAAACGTCAGACGAATAAACCATCCTCCCCAGAGATCTCTTTACCTTCTTCCATATATCTATATACATATATAGAAACAGCCCGCTGATTACAACAGGACAGACACAGACAGCTGTTTCACGATCGTTACCGGTCATCAGTAGCAAACTGACGGCAGACAGAATGGGATCGAGTGAGATCCTAGCCGCATGACAATTCGACCGTCGCATCTGACGATGTCCACCGGATGCCCCACAGCAGGGTGAGAGCGGGGACGGTGACTTGTGCGGAAATTTATTTTGTAGTGATAATAGACTTCCACAGCATCTACCGTACTCTCTCCTCCCCCACCTGGGCCTGGCGTCAAGACAGAGTCAAAAAGACCGGAGGCGGAGGAGGGCACAGGTGGATGGCACGGTCGAGCCCGCACCTTGGCGTCCCACTCCACACCCCCTGGTCCACACAACAAATGACCAGGTTTTTGATTCACAACAGTAAGCGTAAAGAGCTTACTTGACATGTTTATATGTGTTCTGACCCGCCTGGTACTTGAAATCCTGTGGAGCGTATGCGCACTCGACCCTTGTCCCCAATACCAATGCGGCAGAGAAGGAGAACGCGACCGGCCACGAAAATGTGTATTAGGAAATTGCAAGTCAAATTAACTGGAAGTAACGCATATTTATTGCGCCCTACTGTGCTTCGCCGGCGTTCGGCCCAATGCCCTTCGGGAAGAACATTCGAGACGAGCCGGTCGATAATTCGAATATGCTGATCGATCAGGCCCGAGAGGAAAAGCCAATGGAGAGGCGCCACGATTAAGATGACAGCGCAGCAGAGAAAACGCACGTGGCCTCCCGTGATTGGTTGGCTCTTGTTTTTGAGAGTGTAGGCAATCCCAACACCTCCCCTCCAAGTAGGTCAGTACCGCTTCTGGCGTGGGTTGACCTGCATCAGCCGTGTTGATCGGCGCACGCGGTTGGTCCGGCGTCTTAGTCGTTGTTTAATGCCTGGAGATACGGGAGCGGTAACTGATACCGAAGGTGGTATATCCGAAGGGGGCGCAGCAGTGGGTTCGGGAACCGACTGATCTGCCGGAATGGCGAAGGTATCCAGTAGGATGTCAAGGGAGAGTGACGGCGCCGACTCGAGCCCAGTTGTGTTATTGCAGTGTCGCCGTCGGATCTGGTTGTGGTGGCGAACCCAGATGTCATCACCAACGTCGACGTCAAACAACATACTGTCTCTGTGCGCTACTACGGTTGCTTCAATCCAGTCTGGGAACCCCGCTCGATAATCACGGACGAAGACAGATGTTCCGATGGAGAGCATGCTGCGAGAGACTGGAGAAGTCTGCGCGGGCTGCGCACCGGTAGGGACGAGTGCATGAAATGTTGTACGCAGTTTTCGGCCCATCAACGCTTCGGCAGGTGAAACGCCACCAGGGGACGCCGGGTTCGGTGTTGTCCTGTAGGAAAACAGGAACGCCTGGACTATCTCGTCCGTGGTCCCCTCCACACGAGCTTTCAAAAGGGCTCCCTTAAAAGTGTCGACAAAACGCTCCGCCTGACCGTTAGACTGAGGATGGTAGGGCGGGGAGCGAAAATGCTGGATGTTGTGTTGGCGGCAGAAATCTTCAGACGTCGATGAGGTAAACTGAGAGCCATTATCTGAAACCAGGACTTCTGGTATGTCATGCTGGCTAAAGATGCGTCGTAGGAAGGCGATAGTGGCAGATGCGGTTGCTGGATTCAGCGGAGAAATCTCGGGCCACTTCGAGTAGGCGTCAACCAAGATTAGGTAGGAGACTGCGTTAAGTGGGCCAGCAAAGTCGATATGCACGCGTGACCAAGGCCTCTCCGGTGGTTCCCAGTGTACTGGCGGTTGACGAGGCGGCATCTTGGCAGCTTGCTGACATAGAGAACAGCGTCGAACCAGGTCGTCGATGTTGCCGTCGATACCCGGCCAGTAGGCAAAACTGCGAGCAATTGACTTCATTCGGCTGGTACCAGGATGAGCGGCATGGAACTGGCGTAGTACAGTGGGTCGGAGGGAAGATGGGATCACCAAACGATCGGCAAACATGAGGCAGGAGTCAACCACAGATAGCGATGCTCGGCGGAGGAAGAGCTGACGAAGATCACCAGCGAGAGCAGTGGTTGGCCAGCAGGTCTGCACGAGGTGCTGGCCTGACGGAGGACAGGATCCTGTTCAGTAGCATGCCGGATGTCCGCGGCAGTGGCAGGGATACCTCGTATGGCGTCTGATAACTGACGGCGCACATCGTCCTCAATCGAAATAGCGACAATCACGGTATCTTCCTCCGGTTCCTGCTGATTGCTGAGGAGGCGAGAAAGGGCGTCAGCCTGACCAAAGTCTGTAGTACGACAGTAGCGAATGTCAAAATCGTAGCCAAGAAGGATGGTTGCCCATCGCTGAAGTCGGCTGGCTGAGTAGACGGGAATGCCCTTCTTCGAACCGAAGATTGACAGCAATGGTTTGTGATCCGTCAACAACGTGAAGTGGCGACCGTAAAACAGTCTGTGAAATTTCTTGACGGCAAACACGAGGGCTAGAGCTTCTTTCTCTGTTTGCCCATAGTTCTTCTCCACAGGGGCTAGTGTGCGAGATGCATGCATGATCGCCTTTTCAGACCCATCAGGAAAAGTATGTGAGATTACGGCACCAACTCCGTGGTTGGAAGCATCTGCAGCAACAACGATCGACAGCGTCGGGTCGTAGTGCGTGAGCAGCAGATCTGAGCAGAAATGCGAATCGAGCCATTGGGCTTCTTAAGCACAACGATTGGAGCGGCCCAGGCGGAGTAGGATACAGGAACCAGAACTCCCATTTCCTCTAGACGCTTCAATTCAGCCTTGACAAGTGGTAAGGCTGCATATGGAACTGGTCGCTTTGGACGGAAGACTGGTTGACTTCCAGGAGACAGATGTAGCACGGCTTGAGTGTATGTGCAACGACCCAGGCCGTCTTGGAACACTGGAGCAAATCGTTGGAGAATGTCCTTGGCCTGGTCTGCAAGCACATCGGGAATCTGCACCTGACAGCAAACAACGCGGAGCGGCATATCGGCCAAAACAATGTCTTCAATCCAGTCTCGGTCAAGCAGGTTGAGCTCAGACTTGGCGACGTGGCAGATCGCAGTGATGGTAGTGCCGCGGAACGACACACAGCACTTCAGTTTCCCCATTAGCGGGACAAGACTACCGCACGATCTTGTGGCGGACTGGGATGTCTGCTGCATCGTTGGGCTGCCAAGGGACCGTCAGAGTCTCTCAGAGATGATGGTGATGTCTGAGGTAGTGTCCAACTGTAGGCGGACTGCGTGACCATTGGGCAGAATGTCAACAAACTTTCTATGACCAGCCCCATTGAGCTGGAAAGTGGCCAAGAGACTGAGAGAATTACCAACGGACTGGGGTTCGGGCTTGCGTTTTGGCCGGAAACGGTGCCTGGAATTAGGAGTGGCGGGGGGCTGGCTTGCCTCCAGAAGCTGGTACTGATTTGCAGAACCCATCACGGTGTCCCACCTGATTACAGCTTTGGCAGCGATGCTGGCGGAAAGTGCAATCCTGGTGGAAATGCCACGCGCCACAGTGCCGATGAGGTGATGGCGGAGATCTCGCCTTGGACACTTGTTTGGGTCGTGTAACAGGATGCGATTTGGTCGATGTGACCATATGGACTGAGAAAGATGAGGCAGGGTTCTGAATCATTGCAGAGTCGTGCTTGAGATTGATCAGCGTTTGGCACTCTGCTGCCAGCTCATGGAGTGTGGTAGAGTTGTTCTGCTGCACTTTGTACAGGAGACGTGTCCGGATATCAGCATCCTTGGGGGAGTGGAGGCCGCAGATAAATATGAGGCATTTAAACTGGTCTTCAGTGAGAGAACCGAGTTGAAAACGCCCACACTCACGGTTGACAATGCCCGCATACGTGATAAAATCATCGGAATCGCGTTTGCACAGCTGCAGGCACTGAAATCGAGTGTCGAAAAGGGATGATTGATCACCAAAAATCTGCGACAACGTCTTAACCGTGTCCTTGAAAGCGACTTCTCGGGGATTCTTGGGGAGGATGAAGTTTGCATAACGCTCGTGTTCAGCCGGACCCAGTTTGCGAAGTAGGAGTCGAACCTTCCATGCATCGTCCTGGGCAGCCAGATCGACAGAGAACAAGTCCTAGTGTCGTTTGTACCATGAATCAAAGGTGATATGTGCCTGCGAGTCTTATGAGAATTCCGTGATGCTGCCGGCAATGTGATCAAGAGATTGCGAACCACCTGCCGCACTCGATTGACCCATGGACGAGTTGGACAGCTTAACGGTGAGTGCTTCCATTAGCTTCAGCTGCTGCCCCAACATCTGCTTCAAGTCTGCGTACTCGTCAGCCATTGTATTATCTCACCTGCGTCGCCAATTTGTTATGACCCGCCTGGTACTTGAAATCCTGTGGAGCGTATGCGCACTCGACCCTTGTCCCCAATACCAACGCGGCAGAGAAGGAGAACGCGACCGGCCACGAAAATGTGTATTAGGAAATTGAAAGTCAAAATTAACTGGAAGTAACGCCTATTTATTGCGCCCTACTGTGCTTCGCCGGCGTTCGGCCCAATGCCCTTCGGGAAGAACATTCGAGACGAGCCGGTCGATAATTCGAATATGCTGATCGATCAGGCCCGAGAGGAAAAGCCAATGGAGAGGCGCCACGATTAAGATGACAGCGCAGCAGAGAAACGCACGTGACCTCCCGTGACTGGCTGGCTCTTGTTTTTGGGAGTGTAGGCACACCCAACAATATGCCTCATTTCAAATGACCTATGACGTACTGATGATCCGTAACGACCGCGAAACAGCTGTCTGCGTCTCGCCTGTTGCACTCTTGGCGGGCCGATTATGTATTATATATGTGTATATGCATAGCTATATAGGCAGAATGATATTACCGACAAAGACAAGGGAGACTGGAATGGCCATTTCTGGCTTATTAGCCGTCGTCAGCCAGCCATACCCAAGCCCGAAGTGTGGAGCACCCGAGCCTCGAACTCGCGACCTGTTGGTTTGGAAGTCAACGCCTCTACTCACCGGGCCACGAGCCCGTTGTCCTGTCGGTTTTCGATCGGGAATATACAATGTTAGGGGGCGCTCACCGATCGTTCATACAGAACTCACTCGTTCCGTTGTGCCTTAAGGGCTCTCTCTCGAGCCCAACCAGCAGCCGCACAGCGGCGCATGATATATAGGCAGAATGATATTACCGACAAAGACAAGGGAGACTGGAATGGCCATTTCTGGCTTATTAGCCGTCGTCAGCCAGCCACACTTCGGGCTTGGGTATGGCTGGCTGACGACGGCTAATAAGCCAGAAATGGCCATTCCAGTCTCCCTTGTCTTTGTCGGTAATATCATTTTGCCTATATATCATGCGCCGCTGTGCGGCTGCTGGTTGGGCTCGAGAGAGAGCCCTTAAGGCACAACGGAACGAGTGAGTTCTGTATGAACGATCGGTGAGCGCCCCCTAACAATGCATATCTATGCATATATTTCGATGAAAAATGAGTCCTTTGAGAAACTGGACAGACTTTATTTTGTAAATTTTCGACGCTCGTCCCCCAGACGTGTAGAGTGTAAAAACAGTTAAAATTTAAACATGCCCGGAAAATCGATATTGCTTGTTCAGTGCTGAGGAGGGGTCAATGTTGTGGACGGGCGTCACGTCTTGATCGGCTTTCACCTCTTCCATTTTTCTTTGAGATTTGTGTACATGGCAACCAGATCGATGCGCCGATTGATGCAGGAATCATCAGAGGGAATGGCCTCTAAAAATTCTCGGCCTTTCTTTTATGGGCAGGAATCGACGATGCGTGTTTTGTCCCAAGCAAATTCGTGTCCGGTTCCTAGAGTATGCATGGCGACTTGGGATAAGTGGTTCCGTCCTTTTACTGCCAATTGGTGTTCATGTAGGCGTGTGGAGGCGAATTTCCGGGTTTGACCACAATATACCACATTATGAATACCGCATGGAATCTTATAGACTATTTCTTTTTTATCCAAATAGCCAACCCTGTCCTTAGGGAGTACACGCTGATTGCGTAGCGTAGTCTTCGGTTTGTGCGCCACTTGTATTTGGTGCTTCATCGGGTGTCATTCAAGGAATTCAGACACATTTTTAGTGTAAGGAAGCGTCCGTCAATATTTTGATTTTGGCGCCTTATCGTAACAATCTAGTTCCTTATCTCTTTCCTTTGATTCCTGCTGTTTCATCTATTGGCGTACCCAATCTCTAAAGTAGCCGTTTCTGGAAAATAGGTTGAACAACTAATCAAGTTCTATTTTTTACCCTTTGTTCTCAGAGCCGTGTGCCTTTGCTCGATTAAGTAGGGTGTTAACAGCACTCCGTTTGTCAGCGATAGGGTGGTTGCTTTCGTAATGTAGGATAACTTCCGCGTAAGCTCCTTTGCGGTATACTGATGTTTGGAATGCCCGTCAGTTTTTCGCTGTACAAGGACATCAAGAAATGGGAGTTTGTTGTCAACTCCTCTTTCAAGCGTGAATGCTATTTCCGGTAGCGTTGAGTTGATAACGTTATGCAGCGTTTCCAGCTGATCTCTCTTGACGATGACAAAGGTGTCATCTACGTGGCGTACCCATAATTTGGGTTTGAATAATGGTAGGGCCATGGCTTCTAATTTTTGCATTGCGATCTCAGCCAGAAAGCCAGAATTCGGTGACCGCATAGGAGCTCCTTTCAGCTGCCCATAATATTCATGCGCGAACGAAAAGTTCATTTCCAGACATAAGTCCAAGAGTTCAAGCAGAGCAGATGCAGGAACATCGATGTCGTAGGATTGTAAGAAATCTTCTGTGCACTGCCTTGCTAAATCGAATGGTATGGACGTGACAACATCGAACGAAACCATTACCTCATCCGTATCAATGGTGAGTCCGCGTACTTTGTCTAAAAATTCAATAGAATTCTCGATTGAAGTCTCACAATCCTTTGTTAAGGGATAGAGTTTGTGGAATAGCCATTTAGAAATCTTGTAATTCGGTGCACCGATTAGTGATACTGCCGGTTGCAACGGTACGTCGGGTTTGTAAACTTCCGATAGGCCATAGATCTTGGCGATTGCCGATTCAGTTTGTCTTAGGGATTTCGCAATTTCTTCTGGTATTTGTTTCATTCTTGCCAGCCGTTTCAGCACTTTATCGATGGATGAAATTTGTGCTTTGGTGGGGTCCATGGTGGGAGGCATACAAGTTGATCTATCTTCTAACAAGAATAGCATCTTATTACTGTAGTCTGCTTCGTCTAAAATTTCAGTTGAGCCTCCTTTGTCTGCAGGAAGAATAACAATGTTGTCAGTTGCCAGGGTCTTCAATGCCTCCATTTCCTTGCGTGATAAAACTGAAAAATAGTTTCAGTTCTTTAGGGCTTGTACAGTGCTTTTCCGGATTGTGAAATGTCCATCATCTGTGAGATTTTCTAATTAAATGACGAACTCCAAGTTTGCAAGAAGGAGAACCTGGGGAGCCAGCGTCGAAAATCTACGAAATAAAGTTTGTTCAGTTGCCCAGAGGACTCATTTTTCAATCGAATTATATGTAGTGTTTATCATCCCCCGAGGAAGACGTAGAAGAGAAGGCGATTTCATGGACCAGATTGTATTCAAACTGACGTTTCGGAAACACTCTCGTTTCCATCATCAGAGTCGATCACTGGCGTTTCCTGCTGGCCTTGGTTTGTTTAGCCTTGCCGCCTGCCTCATACTATAACCGTGCCCAACGCAGGTACGTTGGCTAGCCTGTTTTCTGTTGGTTGATTATGGCCTCTCTGATCCCAACCGTTGGCGGACTGGCGTGCCCTGTCTCCCCCTCATACTTGTCGTGGTTGCCGCTGCGTCGGCGTGCTCGTTGGCCTCCCCCTCGTCAGACGGCGGGTTGATCGATCGTTGTTCCTCAGGCGTGGTGTTTCCGGCTCCGCGAATACGTCCGTGAGACTGTGCCACACCGGTCTCGTGAATTTCGGTCAGCGCCTCTCCCTCTCTCCACCAGCGTCGGCAGTCGACCCCGTGTGACTCTTTCTATTCGTGCCATTGGCCCTGCCTGGATTCGCCAGGTATGGACTTTGGGCGCTTGATTGGAACTATCTAGTTCTTTTGCTTTTATCTCTTGCTGTTTCATGCATCGACGTACGAAATCACTAGGGTAACCGTTCTGGGAGAATAACTCAAATGGGTAATTTAGCTCAATTTGGTAGCTTGTATCATCAGAGCAATGTGTTTTTGCTTGATGTAGCAGACATTTGACAGTACTTCGCTTGTGAGAGATTGGGTGCGAACGCCAAATGAATATCGGTTTTTCCAGCAAGTTTGAAATGCTGATGGTTTTTGCACCTTTGCTCAAGTATGAAGACGACCCGGGGAACCAGCGTCGAAACTTTACTTAATAAAGTTCAACAATTTCCTCACAGAACGTATTTGCCTTCAAATTATATTTCATGGGATGCCTGCGTTCCAATGTATATATATATATATATATATATATATATATATACATTGGAACGCAGGCATCCCATGAAATATATATATATATATATATGAGATGGCACCGACAAGGATAATGGAGACCGGAATGGCCATTTCTGGCTTATTAGCCGTCATCAGCCAGTGGCTCAATGGTAGAGCGTCAAACTCCATGACCAAAGATCCCGGGTTCGAATCTCAAGTGATCCACACTTGGGGTTGGGTATGACTGGCTGATGACGGCTAATAAGCCAGAAATGGCCATTCCGGTCTCCCTTGTCTTTGTCGGCTCCATCTCATATATATGTATGGATATAGGCGAAAATGCTGACCCCAGATGTTGAGATGGAAGGAGGTAGAGAGATCTCTGGGCAGGATGATTTATTCATCTGACGTTTCACACTCATACTTGAGCGCACCATCGGAGATATACAAAAAGTGGAAATACATGGCTTAAATAGGTCTTTCTTACTCACTTCTGATAGGCCTGCCATTCTTCTCATTGGTCTTCCCTTCCTGCTTAAGTGGTGTCTGACGCCCTCGTATGGCGCTGGTAGGTAGATCCTACGGTTGATCGAGTTGGCGTTGGATTGCCAGGCTTCGATTACCTCTCTCGCCATTTTGCTTTCAGCTCGGCCGATTACTTCTGCCCTGTCGAAGCCGAATTGGTGGTCATTCCAAGGCTATGCATGGTGACATGCGATCGTACATCTTTTCGCTTTACAGCTAGAGAATGCTCATGCATGTGCGACCTTGATTGTTTGTCGGTCACGCCACAGTAGTTGGCCGGACTGTCCAGACGATTGACTCGGTAACCAATTCCTGACGTGTCCTCAGGTGGTATCCGCCTCTCGGGCTGCATGAGCAAGCGGCGGATAGTGAACTCCGGCCGGTGTCCAAGACCCACATTGAGTGGTCTGAGCATGCGTTCAGTGGCTTCGGAAACGTCACTCACGTAGGGAACAACACGAAAGATTTCAGGTTTTTGTATTTGTTCACCGTCGTTCTTCGTGTGCCTTGGATACAGGCATTTGCTTATGAAGCTACTATGGTACCCACTGGAGAGAAAGAGACGCCATAGGGACTTACGCTTTCGCAGCTTTTCAGCCTCTGTGCTTCAGTGTGTATTGATGCGTAGGAAGAGTGTCCGGACGCAACTGTGTTTATGCGACAGTGAATGGTTGCTGCTGTAATGGAGGACTTTCGCCGTGTTTTTCGCTTTTCGAAAGACACCAGTCTGGAGGGCTCCGTCTTCCTGTCCCGTCACCTAAACATCCAGAAAGGGGATTTCTTCGTCCTTCTCTTCCTCCATCGGTGAATTGAATTTGGGGGAAAATTGAGTTCGATTTCCTTTTGAAAGTCTCTTTCGCGTCTCGACGTAGGTTGACAAAAGTGTAACCCACGTTGTGCATCCAGAATTTTGGCATGTAGGACTAAAAGACTCGTGTTTCCAGTTCTTGCAGAACTGCCTCAGCTAGGTAGCCGGCGATCGGTGATCTCATTGGGGTTCCCTGGATTTGCTAGTACACGTGACCATTAAACGCGAAGTACATTCTAAAACAGTAGTCCAGTAGCTTCATTGCGTGCTTCTTTTTCAGTGGTCATTCCTCTTCATCGTACCTCCTCTCTAGCAGGTTACTTATGACCGTGGCCAATTCTTTAGGGATGGAGGTGAAAAGAGAGACGACGTCGAAGGACACCATTATTTCGTTCGGGGGCTATTGTGACGCCTCGGAGTCTTCCCAGGAAGTGTGTCGAGGATACAGCTGTGTGTTATGAGCCCCCGTCAGCTTCTTCAGATGTTTATTAAACCATTTAGCTATGCCGTAGGTAGGTGTGCCTTTCAGTGCCACAATTGGCCGTAATGGAACGTTTGGTTTGTGGATCTTTGGCAGTCCGTATAAGCGTGCTATGGCAGCATCTTGTGGTTTCATCTGTCGCCAATCGTTTTCAGATATTGCCTGTTGGCTCCTCACTAGACTCAGACTCTTGTTGATTTTTGCCACCAATATTTTTATGGGATCGGAGTCAATGAATTTGTATGACTGGTTATCGTCCAGTAGCTCCTGGGCTTTTGCTACGTACTCTGACTTGTCCACGGTTGCCCGTCCTTTGTCTGAAAACGATTGGCGGCTGATGAAACCACAAGATGCTGCCATAACACGCTTCTACGGAGTGCTAAAGATCCACCATTCTGCCTATATCATGAGCTGCTGTGCGGCTGCTGGTTGGACTCGTGATAGAGTGAGTTCCGTAAGAACGATCGGTGAGCGTCCCTCTATCATTATATGTGCATATATATTTTGAAGATGGCGGGTTCTTTGGGAAAAGTAAGAACTTTATTAGCAAATTTTCGAAATTGGTTCCCCAGCTCGTCGTCAGACTTCTGGGTTATGTACAAAAACAGTTAACTATTGAAACCGTATCGAACAAGTGATTCTGTGGTTGGCCGAAGTCTGCGCCAATGCGCGTCAATGATTTTTCGTCATTCCCTCGGCATTAGCTGCGCTCGCTTCCATTTGTCCTTGAGAAATTTTTACGTGGCATCTAGATCGATATGCCGATTGATGCATGCCTCATCTGAGAGCACTGCTTCAAGGAATTCACGGCCTCTCCTTATAGGGTAGGCGCCAACAATGCGCATGTTCTCCCATACAAATTGGTGCCCGGTGTCCGATGTGTGCATAACCACCTGGAATAGATGATCTCGTCTATGATCTCGTCTCTTCACCGCTAACTGATGCTAATGTATACGGGTTGAGACAGCTTTCGCGGTCTGGCCACAATAGACGGCATCACAACTGGTACATAACATCTTGTAGATAACACCTTTTCTATCGAGATAACCAACCCTGTCCTTAGGGTGTACAAGCTGTGTACGCTAGGTGGCTGCAGGTTGGTGTGCTACTTGTATCTGATGTTTCTTTCAGCTGTGTTTCGACGAGTTCAGATACATTTTTCACGCATGGGAAAGTTCGCCAGGTGAATGTTTTTTGGCGCCTGGATGGCCGTATTGTTCGAAATACCTTTGTGTTTAAACTCATGCTTCATGC
>CACRXP010000376.1:432047-445291 GCA_902702965.1 Spirometra erinaceieuropaei | reverse complement strand
GCAAACTGCCAACTCACGGCAACTTGCCTCGTGTGAGGAATAGATTTATTAACTCGTGTGGCGTCATAATTGACCAGATATATTTGATTCCAACTACAATACACAAACCACGCGCTATCATTGCAGGGGGGTGGGGGCAGGATGCTTTCAAGAGCTGGTGCAAGGGACATTCCGTACTGCGTAGCGCGGACTACATTCAGGAGTTCAAGACCTTGTTGGAGGATCGACGCGCGTACCTCCGATGCGACGGGGAATTGATGAGGATGATGATGACTCGCCGACCGGCAGATAAGAAAATAAGTCATCAAGTTGGAAAGACTCGGTGTTAGGCCAAAAGATACGACTACAGCAAGGTTCTACGAGCTACTCAAAATATACGGAACCACTGTCTCCTCTCCGGCTAACTCTGTCATTGCTAGACTCACTAACAATAAACCTGGCCAGATGGCTGTTACGAAATCTGGGGTTTCTCGCTTTGGACACGGGCACACGGTCAGTTTGCCGACGACATGCTTTATCAGCAAGTTTTTAAAAGACATTTTCTGGCCCCCTCCCCCCGAGGAGGTGAAAGGATTGGACAGGGGAGGGTACTACTGTGTGAGAACACACGCACCGGACACCCCTTCTGATTTATCCCGCTGGTCACGGGCGGGTACCGGGATGTGACTAATAAGCAGATCGCAGCTCCGTTGATGAAAAATGGCCGTCAGTTAAGGACTATGCGGAGTGACCACCATGTGCACCAGGCTCTGAAACCACCCGGGACTCCTACAAGGTGTATCTCCTCATTGAACACTCTTTGCACCACGATTTCAGAGCTGTACAGGTGAAAACGCAAGGTCAACAGGGCAATAGAGCAGATCTCGCTCCTGGCAAAACACTGTACACACATACTTTTCAGGAAACCAAAATTCTAGACCGAAGGAACGATCAAACAACCACGAAGACACTCGAGGCTAGGCACACCGGAATAGCTTTCATCAGCTGTAGCATATCAAGTCGGACAAACGCTGCTCAGTTAGTGCAGTCGCCTACGGACAGTCACGCCTGATGCGACCGCAGACAAACCCAAGCCGAGCAAGAGCAAGTGGACGTTAATGTGCGGTTTGTCCAAAAAGTCCCTGATTCATGAATGGAGTTGCTGGTCGGTTCGAGTACGCATCGTTACAAAGTAAATCAATAAGGGGACAATTTTTACCACCAAATCCATGCACATCGCCAATTGTCGGTTCCCTGTACTTGGCGTAGCTAACAGGGAGGTGGGCGAAAGTTCGACCGTTGTTGCCGACCATATCCACCGTGTTCTCCACAACAAGGTGAGGCAGACACGGTGACTTGCGCGTGATTTAATTTATGCTGAATGTAGACGTGCGCTGCGTCTACCATACTCTCTCCTCCCCCACCTAGACCCGATGTCAAGACAGAGTCAAGAGAACCGGAGGTGGGGGAGGTCGCAGGTGGATAGCAAGGTCGAGCCCGCACCTTGATGCTTCACTCCACACCCGACGTGGTCCATACAGCAAAAGACCAGGATTTTAATCAACAACAACAAAGAGAGTGAAGGCTGGCACGGCCGAAGCCGCACCTAGGCGTGCCGCCCACATCCAGCTCGGATCCCACGGAGTGGGAGTGCAATAAAGGCCACATTAAGAAGGAGCCATTGCGGCCTGACACTTAGACCAGCAGCCGGCCACTCCTCACAAACAAACAGCACTCGGCCGACTGCGAGGCCCAAGTTATCCCGTCAATTGGCAACCTTCCAAGACACGGCTTCTAGCGCACCGTGATAGCTTCAGTCACCTCAGATTGTTTATAGCGAGGAGGAAAATGCGTTGAGTCGTGGACCTCACTCTCTCTTCCCCTTTTCACACCTCAGCCCCTGTCCGAGCCGGTCAGCTGACTGCAGCGGGGAATGGGCGCTGTGGCTGACATATCGAGTGACCTTGTCTGCGCGTGCCACGCGCACTACCCGGTCCCCCAAACACAAACATCAGGATTTCACACGACGGGGGTTGGATGGCGTACATCTCACATGCGTGAGAGTGCCGTGGGTCACGTTAAGAAGGAGGTGCTTCAGACTAGTTGTCAGCCCACAAGTCCGCCACTCCACGCATACACACACAACTGAGCAGACTGCGTGGACTAAGTTGGGGCGTCGGTCAGAAGCCTTTCAGGCCACAGCGCTTAACACGCCGTGATAGCCTCATACACAAATTACACGTGCAGCAGAGCGGCCGCGTGGAGACGGAGCCGAGACGCACACTTCCCACTTGCGTGGGAAGTGGCAATTGAATGCTTGTGGCGGATGATAATGTTGCGTGGTGTAGGTGGAGGAAGATATGATGATGTAGTCAATCCAATTG
Source organism: Spirometra erinaceieuropaei (assembly GCA_902702965.1). Classification (NCBI taxonomy): domain Eukaryota; kingdom Metazoa; phylum Platyhelminthes; class Cestoda; order Diphyllobothriidea; family Diphyllobothriidae; genus Spirometra; species Spirometra erinaceieuropaei. The sequence continues at coordinate 442,928 of CACRXP010000376.1, read as the reverse complement.
ATTATGGAGCGGGGAGGTCGTTGCGCTTGTTAACTGATTGAGGAGCAGGAAACCATGACTTATGCAGTTCGCGGCTCACGCGGTTGTCACCTCTTGCAAGAATTTCTGCGTCGTCAAACTTGAATGTGTGATTGGGTCCCGTCGAGTGAGCCGCGACTTGGGAGCTGGCGTCTTTCCTCCTCACCGCTGCTGCGTGCTCGGCCATTCGCGTCCGCAGTAGTCTTCCGGTTTCTCCAACATAGTTGCTTTGCCCACAGCTGCACCAGACAAGGTAAACGACTTTAGGTGTTTCTTGCCGTGGCAATGCGTCTTTCGGGTCTCGGGAGCTGCCAACTGCGATAGACATGTAGCAGCCTAGCAACTACATCCTATAAATACTAGAACACCTGGGCAACTTACCACCCTTATCGGACTCTGTCTCTGATGATGGATTCGAGTGAGAATCCGAAACGTCTGGCTAATAAAGCTCTTGTTCCAGCGATCGTGTCTCCTTCTTCGCGACTACACTTTGGAACTCGCCTCTTCGCTTCTGTTAGTAGGTGAAGTTGTCAACGACTTACTGCTGGGGATCATTCACGTTGATTTGGGTGCGACGTGGGCAGCGTCGGGTGGCGTTTGATGCATAACCACTGTTTTCTCCGTGTTGATGACCAGGCTGAAGTTGTCGCAGGCGACGGCGAGGAGGTCCGTGCTCCATTTCATGTCCCCTTAGGAGATGGCATTGAGAGCGCAGTCGTCGGCGAAGAGAAGTTCATGGACGGTAGTTGTGAACGCACGCGATGCCATCGCGGGGCTGACGCATCATCTGAGTGAATCGCTCGGGACAGCCGGATTTCTGCATGATCTTCCACAGCCTTCCGCGATTCACCGTGTTGAAGGCTTTCGTCAGACCCACGAAAGTAGAGTAGAGGTCGATCCGCATCTCCTGACACTTTTCCTGCAATTGACGGGTAGCGAAGATCATGTCGGTGGTCCCACGATGACGACGGAAGCTGCACTGGTTTTCCGGCAGGAGACTTTATTCCAGATGGTGGTTCAGGCGATTCAGGAGAATGCGAGCGAAGAGCTTCCTGGCGATATTCAGCAAGGAGATTCCGCGATGGTTGGCGCAGAGCTGGCGGTTCCCTTTCCTTTTGAAATCTTGCGGACTTCTCCTTGGCGCCACATCTCCTGGAAGAGCGCCGTCAGATGATCTATAGGTTCGGGTCCACCGCGCTTGTAAATCTCAGCAGGGACCGTGTCCTATCCGAGCGCTTTCCTACTGGAGAGCTGCTGCACGGCCCTAACGGTTTCTCGGAGAGAGGGCGGGAGGTCGAGGTCGGCGTCGGTCTCTAATTGGGGCAAACGGCGGCGGCGTCGGAGATTGTGAAGAGACGGTTGAGGACACCTCTGAAGTGCTCGGTCCATCGCTGTGGAATTTTTGTCTTCTCAGCGAGCAGGGTACTGCCGTCGGCGCTGAGACGAGGATCAGTGGCTTTGGTTTGCGGACCGTAGACAACCTTGATTGTGGAGAAGAAGTTCTTCCATTGGTTGCGATCCGCGTATCCTTGGATCTCCTCGGCCTTGCGAGCCGCTGTTGCACAAGGCGGCGACTACGGTAGAAGGCTGCTTTGTTGTCATCGGTGGGGCCGCCAACGCAGCTTCATATTACAGACGAATGGCTACTAGTGGAATCGCTATTTTCTCAGTATACCACCCAATTGAAAAGTCAATTGGCAAGCGTATGTTTTCGGTATTCATCATCAGGCCAACACAGTTACATGGATGATGAACTTGTGGACTGTGGACAGGATTAATGTGTGCTTGTGAATATGGACTACAATTTTTGCTCGGCGTTACTAGGTGAATGAGGGCCTCAGTAGCAGAGGAACGTAAACGACAATCAAAAAGAAGACGCAAATGACCATTGTTAACTTATTTAATGTCCTCGGCCATCCATACTATAACCCCGTGCAGGTGAGACACCGAACTCCTTGATTACTGAGTTAAGCGACGTACGATTGAGCTTTGACCGTATGTGGTGTCGACCGAGATCTTGAATATTTAAAGCACCTTCAAATTTACGTTCCCTCATCTATTCCGCTACCAGGCCTGAATAGGGACGCCCCGTTTTGCCTTGGATCTCTAAAGTCCTCAACATATGCTTTTCTCTGGGCGAACATAACGAAATGAGGATTGCCGGGACCTCACCAGCGTAACTGGTAGTCACAGCTATTTTCATTCCGAAAGGGGCCGTTAGGATTGCAAATTTTGTCAAATGGGTATGGTGAATGAGAGGCCGAACTGTGTACTCATTTGTTTCGTATTCGTTAGTACTAAGTGAAATTGTGTAGTTGAAGTGTCCTTGACCAACTGTAGTAAAGCATTTGACGCTAACTTCTTTCACGCTCTGGAGTTAGTTATCACACGGTTTTTGGCGTCGCGTTGACTTTTCCTATGATCCATAGTCAAGTCCTTAATCTTGAATTGTTGGCAGATACCTGCGCATGGGATTCCCCTGCTGCGTACATATAAAGTTTCGCCAATTTGATCCAAATAGAAATGTTTTTTTGTGTTCTTTTGTGGTCCAGCGGCCTGTGTTTTTCTCGATGACAAATGAATCTCTTACTAAGTAGTTTAGGTACATGCGTTTTCTTTATTAGTGTCTTTGCTTGTCTGAGGTCAATTACTTATTTTCATAATGATAGGACGGGATTTGAGTCATCATAACTTATTGTAGGATCCTGTGTCTTTGGCATTTGATATTTGGAGAGACGAAGTACTTTTCCTGAAAGACAGTTCTGCATTTGCTATCATTTCGGAAACGAAGTTTTTTGGTGGTAGGGGGCGCTCACCGATTGTTCATACGGAAGTCATTCGTTCCGTTTTGCCTTACGGGCTCTCTCTCGAGCCCAACCAGCAGCCGCCCAGCGGCGCATGATATCATGCCTGCGTTGTCATTACGGTAAAAAATCACACGGCCGCTATAGCCAGAGCCAACCTCAACAGCTGTGAGAGGTGTGTTACCATATCATCAGAGGGTGGAAGTTTGCGTGTTTTCCAAACTTCAGAACAATGGACAGTTGAGTGTTGGCAGCGCCTCATCTTCCCGGACATGCGGGCATCGCAGCTGGAAGATATTTCCGCATATGGACATTTGCCTTACTGTCTTTAGAATACCAAATTGTGTATTTAATATTGATGCACTTCTGTGCTATCCACACTGCTGACGGCAGTTCTAAGTGCTAATTTGGGACGTCATAAATCAGCCTAATTTCTCCCTTTTCCGTAAGGCACAACGGAACGAGTGAGTTCCGTAAGAACGATCGATGAGCGCCCCCTACCATTGTATATTCCCGATTGAAAAACCGACAGGGCAACGGGCTCGTGGCCCAGTAGTTAGAGGCGTTGGCTCTCTAAATAACAGGCCGCAAGTTCAAGCCTCGGTGTTCCACACTTCGGGGGAGTTGGGTATGACTGGCTGACGACGGCTAATAATCCAGAAATGGCCATTCTAGTCTCCCCTGTCTTTGTCGGCAATGCCATTCTACGAAGTTTTTTTGCCTACTTTCTACGGGTATATTTTCCGAAGCAAGTTTCCTACTACTCCTCTTTTTGCTATGAATAGGCATCCTGGAATTCATAGAATGATGAACTAAATGTTGAATGCTTGACCTATCTCGGCAGCAGGCCCCGAAAACTAACTAACTAACTAACTAGACACTACAAACGTATTTGTGCGAACGTTACGAGGAATGTTGTGGTGCTCGAACCCTCCTCCTTTTTCTTCTTCTTCTTCTTCTTCTTCTTCTTCTTCTTCTTCTTCTTCTTCTTCTTCTTCTTCTTTTTCTTCTTCTTCTTCTTCTTCTTCTTCTTCTTCTTCTTCTTCTTTTTCTTTTTCTTCTTCTTCTTCTTCTTCTTCTTCTTCTTCTTCTTCTCCTTCTTCTTCTTCTTCTTGTTCACTTATGCATACACCTGGAACTCGAAATTTCGCCTTCATTACGAGAAATTCCATAAACACCAGTTTTCTGAACGTTCCCGATACTTAGAAGCTAAATCTCAAGAAGGCTGACCAGTTATGTAGAGGAAACTACCTTGTGCTATTCACTATAATATTAGTAAGCGGGGTTATGAGAAGTCGTCTAGAAATAATGAGGGTATTCAAAATACTTAAGCGATGATGTGGACGCAGGGGAAAACAATAATATTAAGTTGTGATTTGATAGCATATTAACAGATTCCGGGCGACGTTGAGTGAATTCCGGTTCATACCGTAGCCGGATTGGCACGTATGGGGTTACAGTTTCGTCCTCATGGAGGCAATAGCTATATTAATGTTCGGGATGAAGTTCGCAGAACCATGTTGTTAAGCGTGGTGTCTGGTTCTAGTTTTTGGCATCCTTTGTTTTTTCTCTTCGCCAACGTACCTCGTATTTCACTCCCTTTTCAGTCTCCCCCCCCGGTTGTGTCCCCACCTCCCCATGCTAATAGCCTGTGATAAAACTCGCGTCGTCCGGCGGGGCCTCGTAGCTCGGGTGGTTAAAGCGTTCGCTGTACTAAAGCCTTCACCTTACTGTCGTGGGTTCGAATCCCAGCAAGGCGCCGAGTTCTTCACAGTTGGGTCAATATGAATAGTCTGTCTGTCGTTGGATCGGGGATTTATGAACCGTCCAAATTTCAGCCGCTGACTCGGAACGTGTCGTTTTCGAAGTCGTCTAGTTTGACTTTGGTCTACAATAGGCGGGAGACAAAAAAGTTTGATTCCATTGAAAATTTGGAGAAGGTGCTCCATTCTGATAGAATTTACACGGTTGACAAACATACTCCAAACGCTGTGACGCAGTATAAGATTCGAAGATTTTAATTACACTAAAGAGGTCCACTAGCAGTCTGAATATGAGAATCTACTGAGCAAGTGAGGTATATCTTCAATGCTGTATCTTGACCAAAAAACAGCCAGGAAGGGACTTAAGGATTTAAATCTCAGATGTTTGACCGTTTTGTCGAAGAAACTTTGCTGCTGTTAAATCAGAAGTAGGCTCCGCGTCGTAAAGGGTTTATCCAGTAATCTACCCGTCCACCGAAAATAGCCTTTGGAGATTGGTATCGATTGGAAAGGACTGAGACAGAGGGACAATAAAAGACAATACAACGGATGTCTGGAAGCAAAAAAGGAATCCTCTTCACAATTAGAGTCGGACATCTGAGTCCCAGACGCATCGCTGGTTAGAGAAAGAGACTGGTTTAGGGCTGAAACATAACAAATAGCCAAAAACTGATTGATGTGGCGAGCTGAGCTGAGCTCCTTTTTACGGAGTCGCTGATTCATGCGCACTACCGAATTGAGGAACGTTCCGCTTATACACATCTGCAGAAGATGAGGGGAAGGCAATTCCTGGATCCAACTGCACATTTGTCTCACGTTTCAAACCCTCGGTTCAAACTCTCGATTCGAGTGAGAATCCGAAACGTCAGGCCAATAAATTTCTTGTTCCAGTGATCGCATCTTCGTCTTCTGAACTCTCGGTTGTATCCATCGTCATGACCAGGTGCAAATGAGCAGCCCAATTAGATTCCAACTCAGCTTCGTCAAGAGTGGTCTTTGACAGGACTGTTACTTTGTACTCTCAGGGTGTCAGACCGACATGTCTGTGGACTAATTTACAGCATGAAGGTCATGTTTACTGCAGTTTCGGTGAGATCTGGACAGTCGCTTGGTTCGAAATCGCCGCTCCATCGAAAGTAGAATTATGCCCCAGAGATGAAGACTGATCAATCACCAGGGACAGCAAGTCTTCTGACCTAACAATCAAATATGGAGTTAATTCTGGCGGAGACAAGTTTGGACTTTAATTTGACTGTACGCCATACTTTTCCCCTGACGGTGGACTTACGCGTAGGTTTTAAATGTCGGGCGTAAGCCGTTTGACTCACAAATCGCCTTGTATATTGTATATTTCCGATCGAAACCGACAGGGCAACGGGCTCGTGGCCCAGTAGTTAGAGGCGTTGGATCTCTAACTAACAGGTCGCGAGTTGGAGCCTCGGGTGTTCCACACTTCGGGGGGGTTGGGTATGACTGGCTGACGACGGCTAATAATCCAGAAATGGCCATTCCAGCCTCCCTTGTCTTTGTCGGTAATGCCATTCTGCCTATAAATCGCTTTTTGTTCTTCCATGGCATTGGCTGAGCCTTATATTTATCACTATTAGAGACATTCGTCCTCGTGCAGCCTTGGGAAAAATCCAAAAGTCTCATATTTCAAAACGGAAATAGTCTTACTCAGACTGCTCAAATTGTCATCTATGATAAGGTTTTGGGCTCTCGTAAAGGAGCGACATTCCTTCTTTTCCAGGTGATGTCACAAAGGCAGATTAACATTAGAGCTGGTAGGTCTCTTAGCGCCAAGCAAAAAATACATGTACAATACTCCTGAAGTAGAACCTGCCGACACGAGTGGGGGCTTAAGAATCAGGTCCTTGAGCAACCACTAATCAGCATTGGAACTCATGGTTTGTGGCTTTCTTTCGTAGTATCTTGGTCGAGTTCGGGAGTTCTGAGGGACCTGTGATGTTTTCAAATTTGTCCGATATCAGGAACAACATACTTAGGCTCCTGTACCTGCTTTTTAGACGCGTCAATAGTCTGCTGGAATTGATGTGCAATGACGTGGATTACAATGAGAACACAATAGAGGCCGAGTGCGTGCTTGAACACGTTTTCGAGTTCTGCAAATCTCTGGACCTTTCTGATGAATTTGGACGACGCCACCTACATAATTCTCTGCGCGGGTGGCTTGTCAGTCCGAAGGTCCCCCCTTGCCTCGTTGGCTCTATTTTGGCACTCTGCTTCCACCTGAATGCAAATGTGGTATGTGTTTTACCTTTTCTAACCATCGTTTCCACTCATGCAAAGTTTCTGTTACTAATGCGACACACAAAGATGGGGGAACTTAGCCTAGACTGCCTGATCGTTCTCTATTCTGAAGACCAATTGAAATAACAAGACGGGGTTTGACCAACCGAGTTGTTCAGAAGAGGAAAGTGCGATCACTGAGGCAAGTTTATTAGCCGGACGTTCCGGATTCTCCCTTCAACCCGCCATCGGAGTTAGTCGCGGATCATGCTGATGGAGACATGGGTATAGAGTTTATGGGACGCAGTTGCCAGGCCGTCACATGCCTACAATGACAAACAGCGCTTGCGTTTATCGCTGGGGGTCCTACTTAATGCGTTGATTGCTTTTCGTTCTTCAATAAACTCGTTAATGGTCGTGATTTCATCCCCGTTGAGTATTACCTAGAAAGTTGGCTTGCTGTTCGTCCGCATCCTTCCCGTGTGGCCATGGCAAAATCGCAACACAGAATATGGATGTAAGAGGTCATTGCGCTTGTAAACTGGTTGAGGGCTGGAGAACCATGGCTTAAGCAGCTGGCAGCTCATGCGGTTGTCACTTCTTGCGAGAATTTCGACCTCGTCAAACTTGAAGGTGCGCCCGGGTCGCATCGAATGAACTGCGATCTAGGGGCTAGCGTCATTCCTTCTCACTGCTGATGCATGTTTGGCTATTCGCGTTCGGAGTAATCTCCCAGTTTCTCCGACGTTGTTGTTTTGTCCGCAACTGCACCAGATCCGGTACACGACTCCAGAGGTTTCCGACCGTGGCAGTGGGTCTTTCGGTCTCATGAAGTGGCCTTTGGTGGTTGCCTCTGGTTTGTGTGCAACTCCAACCCCGAATGATGTGTGAAGGCGGCTGACGGCTTTCGAGACGCTCTTCATGTACGAGAATATTCACAAAAATTCGGAGCCTGTTGAATTTTGTCGCTCGTCTCTCTTACGCATGCATTGGCTGACGAAGTTGTGCGGATAACCATTCGCTCTAAGGACCCCTTGAAAATAGTGTGATTCGACAACCTTGTCCCTCGGCCCACTGCAATGCGTTTCGACACACCGGTATAGCACCCTCGCGCAACTGCGTTTGTGGTCGATTTGGTGGTGTCCGCTGAAACTCAGTACTTGTGTCGTATTATTCCATTCTCCTGGACCCTTTAGATTTGAGGCCACCACAGTCCTTGCTTCAGACGAGGACATCAAGGAAGGCTAGTTGGTTGTTTTCTTCCTCTCTATCGTGAATTTTATGTGGAGGAAGGAAACAACCAGCAAGCCTTCCTTGATGTCCTCGTCTGCCGCAAGTACTGTGGTAGCCTCAAATTTAAAGTGTGCAGAAGGCGGAATAATACGAAGCGAGTACTGCGACTCCATCTGATGATGGGTTGGAGTGAGGATCCGAAACGTCACACTAGTGAATTTCTTGTTCCAGCGATCGCTTCTTCTTCTTCTTCTTCTTCTTCTTCTTCTTTTTTTTTTTCTTCTTCTTCTTCTTCTTCTTCTTCTGAACTGCTTCATGGGACTCGCCTACTCGCTTTTATCGGCGACCGGGTTGTGTTGTCATCATTTACGCCTATGTTAAGTGGCCACGAAATACGTGCTCATGATGACATGTAACGTTCGTCGATTAGCTCCGATTGTCGGTTAGTATGCAAACGTTATATCATCCACTTCGGCGGTAGGTTATAAGACTGGAATATCATCGCACAATCCAAACGGACTAGTGAGCTGATTTGCTAAGGCAAGTGGGTCAGAGAAATGTGTAATTGAATAGCTGACTTCTGAATTTCGTCATGCCCGAGTGCCTGACAAAAATTTAGCAATCGATTTCCCCAACCCTTTGGGAGGGACGGGGAGTCAGGGATGTTCTGACGACGCACGAGGGATGGGACCCCAATCTTGGAGTCGAGACTTCGTGTCTCAGATCGAACGGAGAAAATCCTGTGGAACACAATAATCTGTTTTGGCTATCCGTGATAAAATTAGACCTTACCTGCACTTTGTGTCTCGTTTAGAGCTGCTTTCTCAGGAGCTTCACTTTTCTTGTGTAAAAAAGGATTTAAAAATAATACCACTAGACTGGTACTGGTGGCGCTTTTGCACCAAAGCCGCAGCATTTACTTTGACGCGGCTTTGGGAGTTTTACCATCCTCAGTCCAAAGGAGGGAAATTCCTAGCATATTTTCCTAAACAACGCCACTGTTATTGCATAACATCGTTTTTGTAAAGTTCGAAGCTCGCCTTTAAGTCAACAAACTTCAATTGACGTAAACCAACATACTAAATATGCTACGGTAAAAATGGCCGTATCAGTGTTGGGCCAAACATTTTTGGCGGAATTGTACGCTCGGGTCTGAGCTTTGATGACCCGTGAGCTTTAAATTTAGACAGTTCCCTTATACTGGAGGATACTAAAATTATTTGCGAAGGGCCTCACCCGGGATGGGTGACGAGGGCAACCGCGGCCGCACTTGGTTATTACTTTATTGAATCGCTACTGATATCATTTTCGGTAGGCGTATTGGCGGATGTTAAAATTTCGCAGTGTCTTAAAAAACCACTTATGGTTAGGTTTTGTGTTGGGATATTGTTAGAGCTGCTCCCAGGGTTAGGAGATACGCTTGCAGATTAGCTATTAGTTTAGGTGGTTTTGTCGATGGGTTTGTCTGAACTGTTAAGCATATATGTAGACCGGTTGGCTATGGTCTTCGTGACCGTCTTCGTTTTGAGTTCAATGCTTCGACTTCCGAATCTTAATATGCTCTGCGGCATTTCTCACGGCCGACAATATTACTATTCGTGCGTGATACTGGGAGCCCACATATTAACCAGAGACTCCACAAATTCTTTCCCCATACAGACTGCATTACTGTGTTCGTGTCTGCGTCGTTTACTCCAAATTCCTAGGTTGCTTTTCCTGCTATATACGGCTGCGCTACATGTTTACCGTTGCTTCTGCCCAAACTTGGCATGATTTTAATTTGCATACCTTTACCCAGTTAGAGCCGATAATCTTACGGGTTCATTAGTTTGCCGCTCGTCTTCTTTGCACATCTCCATAACTTGGGGGATGTGTTAAACATACATCATGGTCACGCTTCTCCATGGTAAAGCTCCCTTTACGGGTCATTTACTTCTCAGTTCTTCCTTGCTGGCCTTGCTATACTCCGTGATACTGTACACCTTCTGCTTGGTTACTGCCGTCGTACACTTACGTAGTTCACCGTTTACCCTCATATACAGCCGCACCGGGATCACCCTGTTCTTCGTTTTTTTTAAACCTAAAGGCACCAATGATATTACTTTAGCTAGGGTCGCTTTCTACAGTTATGGGTTGTTGTCCTTTGTTGTCAGCATTCAGCTAGGGCTTACAGACCGATTAGGTTAGCTGCCGGTATAGTTCCCCTCCGACTTTCCATAAAATTTTCATTGCCTCAGTGATATCAATAGTCATTGATTAGTCTGTGTGCTTTCCGGTCGTGGGGTTTATGAAATTCACTGAGTGATTTATAGTGTAGTGCTGGTAACCTTTAGAGGATGAGCGAGCATACGCCTTCCATTCGCTCATAACAGTTATGCCGCCCTGTGTAATCCACCAAGTTATGCCCGCTCTGCGTGACGGCCAAGTTCTACCATCAACCTATTTAAATACGACTTTCTTTTGTCTTATGCCATGCATCCCTGCAATTTAGTGTTGTCGTCTTCTCGTACTTTTATTATACTTACGCATAATCATGAGCGTTTCGTCAATGTGGACTTCAACTCCAGAGCCATATACTTGAGTTATTGCCCTTCGGAGTGCCTTAGAGCAAACATTCCTGCATATTATCTTTCGACCGTCGAATCCGACTATGTCCACCGTATGCTCCACAGCAGCGTAAGGCAGGCACGGTGACCTGCGCATGATTTAGTTTATAGAGAATGTGGACTTGCGCAGCATCTACCGCACTCCATTCTCTTGCCCTTCCCGGACCCGGTGTCAAGAGAGAGTCAAGAAGACCGGGGGCGGGGGGG
>CACRXP010000376.1:404359-425770 GCA_902702965.1 Spirometra erinaceieuropaei | reverse complement strand
TCTCATGACGATCGAACCTTTATTTCACGACAATATCTGCAGCAAAGCATGCCGAGCAGAGCAAAACCTTCAGCCCTTTTTCAGCAGGAACACGTCGCTGTCCCGGGAGACACCTCTTTCCACGGCACTAGGTTTATTATTTGAGGGATGACCACTGGTCACTGACATCCAATTTTTGCGATAAGTCGTCTTCTGATGTTTGAAACCCCTCATAAATTACTCCGTCTTGGGGTTCGTGCGTCAGTGAAGCTTCTTACTAGTAACTTCGGCCGGCCCAACACCAACGGGATATTCAGAGTTGGACAGGTTTTTGTCGTCAGACACGGGGATATGGAATCCCCCAGTACTACAGTTGGCCTCGCGCTAAATCCCAGTGAGGTTCGGATTCCCGCGTTCTAACTCTTTTAGTTCTAGCCCTAACACTAGCCCTCATAGACCTAACCCCAACCCTAACACTACCCCTAACTTTAACCTCCCTGGAATTAAGGACAAGGCCACCTGCAATAGGGGTGACCCTTTTCTCCAACTTGGCTTACATTTCAGCCGTGAACACGTCCATGTGGTTGGCCATCTTACATATTCATCTTACTGCCCCCATTAACTGACCTGATTTGACCGACCTACCTGTTGGCACACCGCTGTACCTCTTTTGGGTTTTACCGCCGGGACAGTGGCCACGTTGACTGTCTTATTACGGAGTGTCTGTCGCCGCTACGACCGGTTGTGGGTGTGTATCCAATTTCGTGTTGTTCTATCATTTAGTTATTCTTCACGGCAGCAACCGGATTCGGACAACATGGCATCACGCTAATGACAACGGCCTGATCTAACTTTTACCCACGCAGCTGAAAATAACCTTGATGGCGTAGCCCCGATTCCTGTGTACCGCATGACAATTTTCCTCTGGTGACGTCCCCACCCCGCTTAGATGTATTTGTTATGACCCTGGTCATGCTTGACCTAACCGACCTAGATGGTGTCGCATATACAAGTTTTTCATGCCTGACAATCCGCGGTAGATTATCTTCGCCTGGGTTTTGTCGTACAGCGGCCATCCAACCTCATAGACTCACCGGGAGTGGGTCTACGTCCAGAAAACTCATACAACCTTGAAGACAACCTACCATCAGTCCGATGTATACGATCTGGTCGTCATGTTCACCGGCCCAACCATTTCGCGACCAGCTAACCGGTCGATGCCTTCGCATCACCCGACCTCTAATGAGGGGCTTTCAGGCCACTTCTCAGGCATAGTATTGACCCCGCCGCAAACACTTATGCCGGCTGATTGTACTTCACGACCATCCGTGCTTGGCGAGCGTAAACCTAATAAATGGCCTCTCACAATTTAGGCAAGCAAGAACATCGACACTTGATGTACGAAATCTGGTAGTCGCTTTCACGGGGGAACACAAGTCACACACACGCACACCACCTTAGCTTGTATGACATACCTTGTAAACAATTGCCGACTGTTCCATGTAGTTTACTGGTTGAATTTGTGTCTATCGCGGTCGTTTATTTTCTGTCCTACGGAACGTGTCCTAATGCTAAGTGATTTTGGCATGCTTTTGCTCTTGGCCAGTACAGCTTTGTTCAAATGGCGCTGTTGTTAGAGGTAACCTTAACCTCTTCTTCCATTTACTTCAGAGGGCTGAAAAAATAGTACTCACATATGCCACAATATTTGCATTGAGGGCAACATCACATCTCATTACTATTTTTCTTTCAGGCCATAAAATTCGATCACAGAGCTATTGGCGTGACTGCGATCAACTGTCTGGTGGACGTCTTTATCCTTTTTGGCCTGCAGCCCTTCCTGACAGTTGCCGAATCGTTGGACAGCGTCCAGTGCGAAATAAGTATGTTTGAAATACAGAATCACTTTAAGTAGCATTTATATATTTGAACGTTCGAACCTGGCATATTAGTCAGTCAGGATATCAGGCAGAATGGGGGTGCAGGAGGACTCGTCCGCATGTGCAGGTTGAAATACCAGTCATCAGTCTTGACAGAGGCAAAAGGTTCTGATTGTGAAGTAATTCAGGGGACAACACTGGCGACTTAAACGGCGTGGTTTTCAAATTCTGAAAGATTGACTAGACGCAGTCTTACGCCATTCTAGCTATCTAGTATTGTAAAGCCTCCCAGTGTTTGCATGTTGGTATTTAGGGTTAGACACTACACACCCGAAGACGTGTTCTGGGCACCGAGTGTTAGACTGCATCATAGTCTTGTGCGCCGTCCATGGTTATTGGCTTTATATGCGTTTGATCGCTGCGTTCGGTGGTGTATCAGGTCCAGAAAGATGGAGCGATCCTGATCAGGTTGATGGCACTCTAATTAGACTATTGATCAACTCGGACACGAGGGAGGGCGACCGCGGGTACTCACTACGATTTCTGCCTGCCTTTTTACGCTGACTTGAATGCGCCCGAAAAGATCTAATCATTTGCTTGGCGTAAAAATTCTCATAGTTTTGCAATGGCGCTCAACAAACCACGTCGTTCGAGCCTGTTGGGTAGCCTTTTTAACGTGATCTAAAGAAGTAGATGGGTTTGTGTGAGGCCATCACACAAGATCCTTTGAGGTGATAAGTAGCCGTTGTTGTAAGTTCTTTTTATATAGGTGGGCACACACCAGCGTTCCCAACGCTCCTGTTGAACTCCACTTTTTATTTCATCAAATGTTGCTCCGTGTGCCTCGTCAAACTGCTCTGAGATAGACCTTTATGATGTTCCTTTAACCAAACCAGACCGTACAAGTGATCAGTCCCTTTTACCAGTAGTTGTAGAACGTTTCAGTATTCGTGAGCACTAGAGGAAAGCATGCAAATATAATTCGATCTTCTGATTCGATTGATGATTTTGTACCTCACTCTGGTTTGGGGAACTGTCGGCAGGATTTCTTGTCAACATTGTTTCTATGATGGAATCTAATTTATCAGCACACACCTTTGTTCTTTTTCAATTACATGAACCACTACGGGTGTGACAGCAGATTCTAACGTAGCACAAAACCAGTTCAGGTGAGAGTTAATTATATGGCCGGGGTAAAGAAAAACTACGGAGAACTGCCTGCAATATTGTTAAGGCTAGGTGTCGTTCGATAGAGTTTTTGGTCGGTCCTTCGTCGGCAAGATGACATTCGCTGAGCTGTACCACCCCGAGGAGTCGGCGCTGCTTCAACGTCCACATCGGTTCATTATTCTGCATCCCCCACACGTGATTCTTTAGTTAGAGGAAGCTCATTTTTTGAAACAAACGTTTGACAAGGAGAGCAGTCAGATAGTAAAAAAAAATACTCGAAATATTGTTAGGTGGAATGCGTGCGTCTGCCAGTAAGGTAGGAGTGTTAACACGTTGGGGAATTTTCTGAACAACAGTTAGCACTTTCTTACCCTGCGCATATACAGTGCGTGATCGATCTCATGAAATATTGGCCGAAATTCTGAAATGCCTTTTAGATTAAGAAGGATTACTTAGGTGGGGTTATAATGCTGATTAGTATGCGGCATAATCCTATAGCATTTCGGACTCGCCAGGATGTCGGCTTTTAAAAGCATTTTTGACCTCCTGCAAAACCACACTTGGTAAAAAATGACAACTTATGTAGCATGCATTTTTCACATTGATTTTTGATGGTCTTATAAATTAAAATATATGCTGTAGAAGACATGCACAAAATATGCTTTCTTTTACTCATTTGATAGAAACTCACATTGTCTTCATATTTTTGTACCCAAAGGAAGTGTATATTTAGGTTTTGAAAAAGTTTCTCAGTTCCCGAATAATTTTGAGCCTGATCTGCAATTGCATTAGCGTTTGGCGATTTCAGTCTTCAAGGTTCATGCTTTAAGCATAAGGTGAATCCTATATTCCTCTATGCCTTTAAAAAGATACCATATAGAGCTCATAAAATTTTGCAATTGATCCGGACTGTGTTGCACATTTCATGAGGAGCATTGGTAAACGGATATGTGCGGTCCTGTATGCATGAATATCGCACGGTCTTAACAATCTCACAATTAGAACATTTTTGAAAACCTAAATACACACTTTCTTTGGGTACAAAATATGAAGACAACGTATCAACGCCTGTGTGAGGAGTTTCCTCTCTGTAAAAGTGTTGCTAATGGGGTTTTCTCTAGTTATGTCAAGTTATTTGGTGCTAAAAGGACCAAATGACAGGACCTTCCTTATAATCTGTTTATAGAAAAATGGAAAATCTTTCAGACGTCAAATATTTTAGTTCGCAAATTGCTAGAATGAAGTATAAGACATCCGTAAAGATTAGCCACGCATCCCGATCACGATTGCATAAACATTTCAGGTGCACTAATCCGAGCCATCCATTAGAAATAGCAGGCAAAAAGGTATGTGTAAGTTACCAGACGATTAGGCCAGTTCGGAGCGAAATATACGTGCCATTTGATAGTTTGGCAGTACCAAGCAAGTAAGGAGGAAGGTAACTTCACGCCCACCTATAATATATGAACTTTTAAACTACGACGCCCTTCGCTGCAGTGCGACATAAAATTATAATACAGCAATAAGAACTACCCAACGGGAATAAATAGCCACAATGTAAGCGTAAATTGCGTCGAGGGGCTCTTCCAAAAGCCGCTTACTTTCTACGCTTTTCAAAGCAACGTATTTTACCTACTCCTGGGGCTCCCAACGTCATCAATGTGCTTACTAAAGGAGGACGCCTTACTACTTCTTAATTTGTCATTTTGGGCTCTATCAGTCCTTACAAAACGCTTTAATACGTCCGGGAAAAAACAACCCTCTTTATGAGTAGGATCAATGAGATGGTGCATGAAAGTCCTGGTGATTAATTGGAAATTTCCAAAAAATTTCCGTTTAAATTTTCATCTTTTCAAGTTTACGCTAACGGCAAGACGTTGGCTCTTAAATAAGTTGTCTACAAGTGGTTATTGTTTTGTCAATTAATCGGTTTTAACTAAGTATCGTAAGGAAGAGTGAACGTGGGCACTGGTTAAGCAACAACTTCTCGGTTAAATTTTCGCCACGGGAAAGGTTCTCAACTGGATGTCACAGTGTATTAATTCTTTCGAACTTTAGTGGTAAATTATGAGTTTTGAACCCTGTTTCAGGTAACCTTACCAATTGATAAAACATTTACGCTTTTCTGCTGATTGTTTAGGATGTTAAGCCCTTACATAATCAGCATTTGGAAGTGGCGCATGCGTTCATCCTCATTATTGCTAGTATTCTTGTATCGTTTGTAATAACTAAGGCTCCGTGAGGTGCCTTTTAGTTGAATCTCGCCTTAGCACATCTTGGCACTGCAAATGTGGACAATTTTGTCGGACCTTTTTGTATTACAGCCGACCTGGTCCTCCTAAATGCAAAACAGACTTCCAGAGAGGCCAGCAATTCGAAGGAGAATGCTCACCTGCCGCTTCGACTTCTTTCCCCCTTTTTGCGGTTCCTCAACATTGAGGTGAGTAATCTCCTGCAGTTCTTAAACGAATTACACATTTCCAGTCACAGCGAGCATCATCGACGCCACTTTCATAGCGCTATCACCTATCTTCTTTTGTTGCTTCTTTACCAATCACCCTAATAGTTAAGTTTGGTTATAAATTTTGTACAAAAAATTAACACGTCTCAGTCCGCGGCTGTGCAGAAAATAGTTGATTCAATCGAAACCTCGAGCCGCCTCGAACTGACCGCGTCATATTAGTCTCAGAGAGAAAAGTGAAGTTTTAAATGGCCGTTTGGAATCCGGAGGTGGGGAGAGAGAGAGATGGTGATACACAAGGAATGCCGAAAAAGGCAAGGGAGACTGGGATTTTCATTTCTGGCCTCTTATTCGTCATCAGCCAGCCACGTACCAGCCCCAGGTTTGGGTGAACCGAGAACTAAAATCCAACCGTTCGGTCATTACGCGTTAGGTCTAACGTTCTGCCACCAAGTTTCTTCCTATTTTACTTGACGGTTCCAATCAAGTATACTAATCAGCATGGGAGGGTCGTTCGCCGATTAGGTTTTAACACGAGACACGTTCGTTCAGTTTTGCCCTAGAGTTCCAGAGGGAGTCAGATATCTTTGGAGATAGCAGATCTATACGATAATCCTTAATGTTTGTGAAAATGAACGTGAATAATTATGAAGACTCAGGGGATGTCCATATTCTCACCGTATTCAGAGTTGTCCCTCTTAATGAGAGGACACGAGCCGGCAATACTCAAGTTCTTTAAGACACGCTCAGTGTACTAACACCTTGGAACCTCCTCTCCGTCTACACAGAAGTAACATCAGATCAGATTCTGCAGCTCTCATCAGGTAGTAAGTCTACATTTAGCTCTTTCTTCTTCCTCTTCTTCTTTTCTCTTCGGAGGGACTGGGCAGCTACCTGGAGTACGTACATTGGCGGATAGCGCTTCCCAGTCAGGCATGTGGGAACTGCTAAAGCAGTTGTTGTTAGAGGCCTCACGGGCAGCAATCAGTGATACAGCGTTCAGGAACTCGGACAAAGTTTTCAGACCGGCGCAGCAAATCTTAACTCAGCTTGATGCAAGGGGAACTTGCCTTCATTTCGATCCTCCGGCTGACGGCAGACTTTGTCTTAAACACACTTTGTCATACCAGATGAACTCTTTTCTGTCGCCGGCGTTTAAGGCCCTTCCGATGTCCTGTTGGCCTTCACTGACCGTGCTGTCTGACGGCACAGTGCTCTGAGGTGATTCGAGTGTTCCTCATTCACTAGTTAAGCAATACTGGCTAGAATTCGACCTTGTGTTCAAACACGATGTTGCCTAAGTGAATGCGTGAGGTCTCGACGATAGCGCTCTGGGCGAGGTCCTTATACCTACGCAGCTTTTAGCAAGACCGAGACTTTGTTGACGATGTTAAGTCGTGTCTGAGAGAAAATGAGACGGTGGTGCCAGCTACTTTTGCAAGTTTGGGGGAGGGAGTTCAAGTATCTTTGTGTCCAAGTGGGGTGGGTTTCATCAACCGGGGGCTGGCATCTTCAAGAAAGACATAGGATGCTGTGACTGTTTGAACGTGTGCACGTGTGCATGTTGCTACGGCCCAGACTGTGAGGTCAGTGCGACTGGGACCGCTCGCTGGGAGGGCGAATGACCTTGACGCCGCGGTGCTTTTAACAAGGACGTCAGAAATTTTAGTGATGGCTGCCAGCTACAGGCTGACGCTCACCGGAACTACCGTTTTACCACTCGCTAGCATCAATTAACTGTCATCTGAACTGTTTACTACCGTATATGATCTTAAGTGCACGGTGATCTCTTTGACTGAGACGTCGTCGTCGAAGGCATGTTGATGTTCAATCATTCTGTTCTGGTTTCTCTGTACTCTCTTTTTGTTTTCGTTATTTTTGTCGTGTTCCTTTTCGTCTTCTTTTATTACAGTGGCCTTTACAAAAAGAACCCCCGATGATTGTTAGCCTCAAGCTGAGGAAACAGGTTCCGATCACCTTCGTAAGTATGAGAGCCGAAGAGTAATCTATCGTCCCGCACCGATTGTTTGGGCATTGCTTGCACTTCGTCTCTTCGAACTCTGCCGTTTTTGAACTTTGGGCCGATTTCAGCTGACAATTAAAATACCGGCCCTCCCATACTCCTATAGGGAAGAATATTAGCTCCTATCGACCTTACCAGTCCTCCAGCTTTTTGCTGGCGAAAGTACTCCTCTGTTTTAGGCGAACTTGGGGACGTTTTTTCGGTTAATATCCAGTACTACCAACGTACCCGAAAAGTGCTTTCAACAAGACAAAGAGTGTCTTATTAACACTTTCTTAAAAGTAGGTAGCAACTGTTCCTTTACGGGCTGCCAAGCATCCAAAGGGCAATACATTTATTCCTAATATGATTTGCACTCGACTGGTTTGGGCGTTAAACTATGCCCTAAAGTTGAGATGGTCACGCATTGCCTACTGTTGGCGCCAGGCACTTTACCAGCCAAAACAGTGTTCACACTTGTTTGTAAATGATTCAGAAAGGAATTAGTTACCGACATATTCGTTGAGTACGCGATTGAGTAGCAAATTATTACACCCTTTTTAGATTTCCTAAGCGTTAGTCATCCTATGAGAGTACCATTCGTCGCCCCGGCCTGATCGCAAGATGAAGCCAGGGCGTCCCGCCCTACTTTGGAGCTTCAGACTGGAGTCCACGCATCTCGTCTCTAGACAGTGGGCAACCAACAATTGAAAGTGGCGCGCCGAAGAAAACAGGAAAGACCGAAATGGCTATTTCGAGCTTCTGCCATTGTTCACTAGTCAGTTACGCCAAAATTCCAGACCAGGAGGACCTGAGACCTAGACTCCAGTCGTTGGTTTTTTACCTCAAACATTCTTATGTGGATTCAGGGGTCCATGCTGTTGGCTGAGATCCAGTTATTTTTAAGTCGCACGGGAGTGACATACACCAAGCTGAGCTGATTTCGGAGCTGAATGTGGTCGTAGTGCCCTAAAGGCCTGCTGATCTGATCTGAAATCAGTGGCCTTGTAGCGGAGAACCATCGTAACCGGTCTGGCGTCATCGTTCAAGACCTCGCTACCCCAAGGTCATTCACCCCTTGAAGCGAGCCGTTCCAGACGCGATGACCCGAAGCTACTCGACCGACTCCAGCTCGAACACAATTGCGTCCCCACAGTGTCGCGGCTACCCAAGGGCCACTTGAACGCGCCACCCCCTTCAACCAGCAAAACAAGCCACTGGGACACCACCCTCGGCAAATGCAACACACACCGACTGGACACCGCTTGAGCTTGACCCACGAGCCTACAAAAGCGGCTGCCACCGCTATCTCAGGGACTCTCAGGCATGACTGAACACTGTCAACACCAGCACTGGCTTCGCCAGTGCTCACTTTCGCCTGAGATGACAACTCCGGGTTCTGTGCACAATAAACCCCTCATTCTGGTGCCTTCTGTCTTCTCCTTCCAATCTGGGATTTGACTTGATAACTGTAGCTCACAGACTACACACACTCTAACTGCTGTGCCGCTACAGCCTCTTTTGCCTTGGACCAGATCATTACTGACTTGATAAATACGAATCGGCTGCAATCTCGTAGTGCAGTTCCTTTCACATTTGCATGCAAACATCTCGATTATGCTCGTATTTTTCAGTTTTTATGCTTTTAAATGCGTCCGGTAATGTTAGAACCCATCGAAGGACAATTCACTGAATGATCATCCGTGCAACAAAAACCCTAAATAAAACTTACGAGGAAATCTTGCCCAAGTCAGCAAGGGATCTGGAACAACAGTTAAGGAATGTCCTCACCAATGCATCATACGCCGTAGCAGGGCAACAACTGTTCAGCTGGAAAATTGGTTATGTGCGCGCTTTGACAATTCATGTGCGGTAATCGTAAATACCCTGACCGAAGAACTCCTCGTCTTATTTTGAAAGTTCAAAGTTATGATAGATCGAATGCGTCCAGGGGCTGGCTGTGGAAAACATAAAGCCCACACAGCCAGCGAAAGTGTACTTACTTGCTTATGTACTTGCTACGACTATGATCATGTCTGATCTTGCCGGGCTCAGTGTTGTCGCGGATTGTACCTCTCCGTGCATGACGAGCTGCGACAGCGGATCTAATTAGTCCCACCCTCTCGTTTTCAACGACAAAGGCCACATCTTGACTGTCTAAAAACTGCATTGAGCCGGGCTTTAGGCTGGCCTGCTCTGCAATGTCTTCAGATGAGCAGCGACATTAAACTCATGAGAAGGATGGTAAGGAAAGCGCACAAACCACCTGAGTCGTCTTTTTGGGTGGCCTGAGTATCTCCCTCATGTTGTCACGGCGAATTCTAACTGTCTCAATCGAGACGACGTTGGCGTACTCCTCAGGCAACAGTGGTCAAACACCCCCAGTCTTCGCTGGTCTTCCGCCTCTCACCTAAAACCTCACGGGAAGACTCGCCGGATGGATTCCCGGCATGCACTGGTCTTTGTAAAGTTGGAGAAATCGGGCCTCAGAGACTATAAATGTAGAAAAGTGAGTTTAGGTTTGTTTGCCTTACGCACTGATGGGGTTATCTGGTTTCAAAAAGGAGAAGGCGATAGACTTTAGAGAGATTACACATATTCACAGGCTGAAAGTAGATGAATATCGTAGTAGGATATGTCCAAATTGTTTTCAATCAGAGTGTTTGGAAGCAAGCACAGTAAACATAAAACCTAACAACTATACGGAAAGTTGACTAGACAGATGCCCAGCACACACGGACCTTTTTGACGATGAAGACATAGTGCCTAATTCACAGACACTTTCCAGAACTACGAAAACCCTGCAAACAAGATTGATTGGGCGATCGTGTCATCCTTCCTCCGTTCCTTTCACAGCAACCTCCACCGTGCACATCCTCAGGCTCAAAGCCATTTATCCCGAGGACTGCTTCCTCCTGCTCAGAAATGCAGCTCGAAGACACTTTCCAGGGTATATGGATAAGCTGACAGATTTGGCGACCTTACTCACTCACATTACTATATTCTGTAGGTCATCATAACTTTGTGTGAGCAGGCCGACACCGTCAACTTAGTCGCGGTGAGTCAGCTAGCGTTCGGGTGCATATTCACACCGTCAAAACCGCGTAGATCCTTTCACAGAATCCGCCTAGTGACGTGGAGGTGAACCGGATGGGCGACAGAACGAAAATGTCGAATTTCACACCGACAATGGGTCGACTAGGAGGAACTGTTAGGGACCAAAACTGGAGCGGTGACGAAAGCGTGACAGGCGGTGATTTTTGTTTGCATACCGTCCAACACCACTATCTGCCGCTGGAATTCACGATGAACAGACTCAAGCTCTGTGGCGAAACCAGTAAAGCAGTCGGCTGTCGACATCCGGTAGCTGTGGAGGCATTCGGGAATGCGCTGCAATGTGAATGTCCGGTCAGTTCATTCGCACGCAGCTCAGAAGCCCGCCCAGTTGGGTCTTTTCCCTGACTCACACACATTCTGGAACTACCTGAAGTTGACAATGAGGAAGACATTTACGACAGTTTAGATAAGGCTTATGCTGCAAAGGTAGTTTTGGAAGTTTGTTTTATTACCCTTCCTGTGGACAAACACAAGGGGGGCTGAGCTTCAGTCATCAGGAACGACTTCATCTCCTCACACATGCCCACTCACCTTTCATTTCACTCACTTCTGATTTTCCACTCAAGTTTTGGTTGTTGGCATGCTTTGCCTTTCTGCTGATTTTGCTTGCCCTGTCTTCCCAAATTTCTAGAAAATTCTATTCTTAGATCTGACGATCTGTCTTAAAATATCTATTTTTCCTTTCTTACTCTCCCATTTCTCTACAGGCTACCGACTTATGCGCCGCCAGTGCTGTTGGCTTGGCTAAACTGTTTATCTTTGACCGGATTATCTCAAGCCAGATCCTGAGTCTTTTGTTACTTCTTTGGCTCCACCCTTTTACTGCGAACGATCCCACCTTGAGCCAAACTTTGGGCGTATTTTTCACTGATTTCGCCTGTTCCCGATTCGAGAGACAGGCCTGCCTTGCAAACGCAGTCCTCCCCACACTCGAGGGCATAATATCAGCCCCGCCCTCCTCTCCCCTTGCCGAGGTTGACTCAGGACGCTTAGTGAGTCTATTGGTACGTCTCACAGATGCCTCATACCTTGCTGGAGCAACATCAGCTGCGTCGACATCGGGAACGCAATTATCAGAAACCCAGTCATCTGAAAGACCGCCTGTGGTATGTTTTAACTATCCCTATCTGGTCTTATTATAAACCTTTCACAAGAGCCACATCCTGTTTTCTGTTAAGCCAATCGAAGTGATTATCGCAGCTGCGAAAACTGAATACGGAATCTCCTATGCGAAGGGAGCCTGCAATTTGCACGAAAAGTCGCTGAACATCAATTCGAGCCCTTAAAATGCCATGTAAGCTTGAAAAGATTACCAAAATCAGGTGTCGAAGCTCCCAAAAACATCCGAAATTTCTAGCTACTCTTTTACGCCAAAAATTCTTGAGTGAGTTTGCACAGCTGATACCCCTGGAGCGTGATCTCAGGTCCTGGCATAAAGCTGGTTCACCGCCAGCGACCCTCCAGGTCGGCTATAACGATTCCATTTAGATATCGATACCTACCATCGGTTTTAAATGGTTACAAACGTCCAAAATATCCCCATGAAAACGTAAAAATTCGAATCTCATGCATATTTTATACCTTATTTCAATCTACTGTTTGAATAGGGAAACTTCTACGACTCAGCAATTTATGTTTTTCAAAAAAATCGTCGACGTTTTAAATATTCTTTAAGTTTTCAATTTACTTAGTGAACATAATTCCCAGACGTAACTCCTTCATTGCTTCTGTTGGGGACATCTCAAAACTCATGAAGTATTTAAGCATATCTGGCGCGACGGCTTGCGAAGTTTTTTTTTGATCGGAATTACCAAGTCCGCAGATATTTAACCCCACATACTCGAACAGGCAACTTAAATCGCGTCAAAGTTGGGATGTTGCTTAGAAGCCAAATGGTCAATTTCTCACGTATACAATTTCGAGAATATATTTTGGCAGCAATGTCGGTCAGAACGCTCAGCGACCTGCTACGACAGAGCTGCGATGGGCAGCCCACAACCCGAGGTCGCATAAAGTTCATAAGAGATGATCAGGGATACACTTCATCTTGGAGGGGATCAAATACGAGCACATCGATGGCACCCCGATGTGTTCATGGATCCTCCAAAATTCCGAAAGATGAAGTTTTGGACGTCCATAACCAAATTTTAGGCACGATACGTTGGCGACATCATCATCCCACCAGAGTGGGAATGCATCCCTATAAGGGCAGCTGCAGTGATTGTTTCAGAACTACGATTCGCAATGAAGGCGAAGATGGAGGACTGACTTTCGTCCCATGGTATCCTCATCCGCTGCCAACCCGACGGTCACAATATACAGGCAACCGACCAGCGCGCTACAAGTACCAAGTTACAACAGCATTCGCCCACTGTAGCACGAATGAAGCTGTATGCGCACACGAGTGGAACCTCATTTTTAATGCATCCACCTGGCGGGACCAGACCAAGCGCCACTGAGAGTTTATCAGAACCAACGGATTTATACGAATATTTGTTGACAGGGGTCAAATCCCCGACGTCACGATAATGTGGACTCCATATAGCCTACATCATAGCCGAGCATCTTGCATAGTAAAGATGTCCCCATATCATGGTCTGACACCTAGCTAGCCCTTGCATTTCACAAATCTTCCATGATAACCATGTTTCTGCAAATCCCGATAGGGAGGGCAAAGAAATCCCTAACGAGTTGACCTCCAGGAGATGTGGTAAAAAACTTAGTCTGGAGGCACTGTTGTTTTACTAGAGCATGATGTTCGAACAACGGTTTTTCTACCAGCTGTCATTAGAGGACTACACCAACCTTGTAATGACTTCATCTTTCTTAACAAATTTTAGGACAACCCACACCATGACGATCTGGCATTGAAGTTGTGCAGCGGTGCTGTCAACTCTGCCAATCCTGCCCAGGTCCGGCTGTACGTGCGAATGCTTGGTCGTCTCCGCCTCTCCTTGAACAAACCGACCTTATACAGAAGCCTCCTTCAAATGGTCGACATACTTTTTAAGGTACTTGATTCTCCCTAGCGACCATTCAAAATCTGTTGCCTTGCGATTTTTGTGGATATTTTAAGGAAACTAACATGATTTATTTAGTGGTATAAGATGTTTCTAGAATTACGCGCTAGACATTTACTGCAAACCGCGGAACCTATTTGGTTCGCATTCTCACGTGTTGATTCTCGAAGTCCTGTCGGCCACCTTGAAGTGCCTCCGGTTTATGGGTTTCTGAGATAAGGCGGTCACTCATTTTGCATTCAAATTTCCTTTGGACGTAGTCTCGGACTCTGATCTATTTGGCTGCCCAAACCGACCTAGCTCTGAAGTTTGGCAGTGGGGACCATGAACTGGCAATCAAACATTGGCAGGTAGACTGAGAAAAACAAGAAAATTAGGCAGCAGCCACTTTGGACCTATTCGTGCATTCTCCTGTCGGTCACGCTTCTATCAACTGCTATCACCAATTTGCAGACGTTGAGTCCAAAACAACTGCTACCCACTTCCTCCCATATTTGCCGCCAAACTTTTGTTAAGGGAATCTACAATCGAGAGATATTGCTGACAGAGCTGTACTAAAGCCTTCTCTTTACTGCGTGGATTTGAATCCCACCGAGGCGCCGAGTTTTTCGCACTTGGGTCAATATGAAAAATTCGGTAAGATCGCAGTTCGTAGCCAGACATTGAGTCGATACTGTCGACGTACTTACTTGTAATCAGTAGGTGTGTTTCTATTGTCGATGAACTTGTTATCAGTAGGTGTCTTTCTATCGAGTTCCGCAGGTCGCCCGTTTCAGGCCAGGTTGTTGGTTTTAGTGAGGGTTAGGGTTAGGCTTATGGTCCTGTTTTAGGGTTAGGGTTATATTTTAGGGTTAAGGTTATGGTTAGGTTTTAGGGTTAAGGTTATGGTTAGGTTTTAGGGTTAAGGTTAGGGTTAGGTTTTAGGGTTAGGGCTAGTGTCAGGGTTTTAGGGTTAGGGTTAGGTTTAAAGTTCGGCTCCAGAGCTAAGCTTAGGGTTTAGGGGTGAGGTTTTAGGGTTATGGTTAGGTTTTAGGTTTAGGGTTCGAGTTTAACGGCTAGGGTTAGGTTTTAGGATTAAGGTTTTATGGTTATGGTTAGGCTTTAGGATTAGGGTCAGTGTTAGGTTTAAGGGTTAAGATTAGGTTTTAGGGTTAGGGCTCGACTTAGGTTTTAGACATAGGGTTAGGCCTTACGGTTAAGTTTGAATTTTATGGTTAGAATTAGGTTTCGGGACCACATCTTATAGCTCAATCACTGCCATCCGTCTATCCGCCCTTGCACTTACCGCACCCACACAACCAACTTACCAGTCCCGTAAGACAGAACATCTTCATTGACTTCCCCATTCCAGGCTGCGAACTTCAATCTGACTGGGAATTCTAGTGTCATGTATTCAAACCGGTGATATCCTGTGGTCAAAACAGTCAGACATGATCAATTCCTACGCCGCTCTCTCACGAGGCTTGTTGAGAATTGGAAGGGCAGGTCCAGCATAGACTATTGCGAGGTTTCACTAGGGTGGGGTCTGTCAGTACGGTTTGAGAAGGTATTCCATGTGCTACATGTTCCTCGTTTTCAAGCCATATCACAGACGATATCGGACTTCCTCCAGGTGTTCTCCTGGGTTCTTTCACTTTTTACGCCTAATTATTTTGATAATTTGCACTAACTGACTCCGATACTCACCAGCAGGTGATTGCGGATGATTGACGTCGTCGTGCACGTAGCAGTGAGAAGTACTCTCTCCATTCGTCATTGGCAGCGCCTACCCCTGGGACGATCAATTATCTAATAGTGAGTAGTAGAAAGCGGCTCTTCTGTAATTAATCTGGCCAAAATTAGCGCACTGTTGGTGAGTTTCGTATACACTGACGACCTCATTCCTGACGCGTCCGTCTTCCCACGTTATACTTTTGCCGACGAATAAGCGTTTCGTTGGTTCGCACATACGCCAGAGCCACAAAGGCGGTCAATCTCCTGCAGACCAGTAGCAGAACACACACATCTGAATGCAGTGTACCACTCCGCCACAGCCTTAGTTGATATACCTACAATTTTAGCACACTGTCCATTGACCGTTCCTAGAATGCAATAAGGGGAAACATCGGAGACCTTTGAATAGGCGAGCGAGTATGTGTGAATATGGATCTAGTTCCTAAGACGTTCGTGTTCTTACGGTTACCACATCTAAATTCACACCCATCTACTGAGGCTCGCGCTGCTTGAATAATTATTTGCCGTCCACGTCTAAAGCTAACATCCCCTCCTAACCGTTTCTTTCCCTTGATTCACAATGGGTATTCACT
The DNA here is from genome assembly GCA_902702965.1 of Spirometra erinaceieuropaei. Taxonomy (NCBI): domain Eukaryota; kingdom Metazoa; phylum Platyhelminthes; class Cestoda; order Diphyllobothriidea; family Diphyllobothriidae; genus Spirometra; species Spirometra erinaceieuropaei. The sequence goes on along the minus strand of CACRXP010000376.1, from coordinate 409,835 downwards.
TACGTCTTGACCTGGGTTAAATTATCGTTTGGCATTCGATTTTCAATTCAAAAGTTTAGTTTACGGTAAAGGTTATCCTGTAGGGTTGGGGAGTATACTTAAGCATAGGGTTAAGCTTTAGGGTTAACTTTACCATCAGAAAAAGGCGCGATTGCCGAAATAGGAGGTTTAATAGCCTGACGTTTCTGATTCCCACTGGAACCCATCATCAGAGACAGTCGCCGAAAAGGGTGATGGAGGCACAAGGAACGCAGTATCTATAGGGCGCACAGGCCTGACAATAATTAGCGGCACCTGCCTTAATCACTGGGGGTCTCTTTGATGCGATGATTGCTTTGTGCCTTAGGGATTCTTCAACATTATATTGTCCACTGCACCTTGAGATGTGCGTTCACCGAAAGAACAAAACATCGTTTAAAGAAAGAACGTGCTTCTGGCTTACGGCTTGCGCGGCATTTACTTCTTGATACTTGACCGTACCTGCAATAATTGGACTCATTCAGAATGGTGCGCTGCCAATGAAGGGCATTTGACAGACTATGTGTTCAGTCGATGGTTGGCCACCATTTTGCGTACGGTAGCATTCATATTTTTCTACAGCATCATTTAATTTTTTGGCTGTTTACTTCAGTTAAATGAGTAGCGATTATAAGATTTCTGAAATTACCGCGAGGTTTCTAGTTGTTTCCTGCGCTTCCCTATGCCCTCACCTGTAAAACCCCACCTTCATCCTTCCCTCCATAGTGGGAGACTGTGCATGCCTCTAGCCCCAAACCCATTTCCTGAGAGTCTGTGATTAGATTATATTGTTACGGCATTCTCCGCTCCCCCTTGTTCCTTTTTGTCTCGAAGTCACCTTGTTTACGCTACTGTTCTCAATTTAGCGTGTTGACCGGAACTCCCGCCTGCCACTTTACCGTTTCAAAAAGAATATATCCGCCTGTATCTCTGCTTCCGGCCTGGAAAGTTCGTGTGATTGTCTACCAGAAGAGCTATCGGTCTCCGGTTCGAACAGTCCCGATGGCCGCTCCTCAGGTGTGAATTCTACTCCAAGTACGCTATCTGTTGAGTCAATGATGCCGAGTAGCCAGCTGGAACAGTGGAATTTCGAACGGTCTTCATTACCCCATGACCAGGGCCGTTTGACCTTTCACGGTGCGCTGATTGCTTTGGAATTTAACAGTTTCTTGCGTTTACCGTTGCCTGTGGTAGATCGTCTTTGCGATTTGCCACATTTTAATCGTTTTGCTTTAAGTGACTTATAGTGCCGTCAATTACTTCGGCTCTTAGCTATTACCTGTGCTGCCAAGTATGGTATATCCTGCCATCTCAGTTGGCTGCCTGTTGGTGGTTTATGAATTTTACGCGGTAATTCATTTGTGGCTGATGGACTTCGGCCAAGATATTCATATAAAAATTCAGTTTGAGCCTATAAGTCCCAAAAAGGCTGACTTACTCCAAGTTGGCTGTTAATTTCTGAGGTAATTAAAAAAATCCAAGAGAGAATTTTGACCACGCCGTCCGCTGTCCATGACAGGGTTTATTATAGACATCCGGTGGTTCGTCAACCACCATATATGGTGTGAACCACCACAACTGACTAGTTTTACAACCCTACTTAATCTTTTCGAATCGAAAACGCATTTCGGAATTTCGGTTGACATTTCATGAGTTAGCCCACCTACTGTATATCAGTTACATAATAAAGACACCCCTTTGTGAGGCGCTCATCAATTATCCTTTCAACATGGTTCCTCCAGAATGGTTGTAGCAGAATTAACCGATTTGGTTACGTAAGGCGAGACATTTGCCTACCCCTTCAAAGACAGTTAGATTGATAACGGCTGAGCTTCCTTGCTGGACTCTGGTAAACGTCCCAGGTGTCTGCGTTATAGATAAGCGTGATCTATATGACGGCTATGCACATCGTCGTTATTGCAGTATTTTCGCACCGAAGATTGAGCTTTGCTGAAGGCTTGTATGACTCTGGAGACTTGAAACACAATTTCATCGTGGACTTTGATACTGCATGGTGTGATGCCTCCTGGGTAAAAGAACTGACCTGCAGCCGCAAGACGACTTTCATTGACAGTTGCAATGAGTTTGGCGTATTCCACAATTGGCATCGATGGTTACACCTCAGTGTCGGTTTTCAGCCTGGAGTTGATGCCTTTGGAGGCTAAGAGATCTAGACTATGCTGCATGTCCGCTTCGGTTTTGGTGATGAGATAAAAATTTTGTCAAATGGAAGGCCTCGAACTATTTTCCGGGAGATTGTCATTAAGACATACCTGCGTTGAAACTTGAACAGCTTTCCATCGGTTCGAGAGGGAATGTCAATAGATGGTCGCTTGTTCCGGTAAGCGTTCATTGGCACTACAGAACACACCAAACCAAAGGGAGATTTGGTCGAATGCGTAGACCTGTTTCACCCAATTTGTCACGATGGAAGTCTCTAAGATTGGTCCGTTGCACGTGTCATGGACCGGCATACCGTCAAGAGGGTGTTTAATCCCCAGTTCAAACCTATGTTGACATCTTGATTTCATCCCTATTTTCCGTAATTCTTTCCTGTTCATTGTTTGGAGGGTTTTGGGCAGATTGACGAAGATAGTGTAGAGGCCGATTTGTATTTCCCGACCTTTTCCCCCAGTTGCCATAGGATAAAGTTCAGGTTGGTGGTTCCATAGTCTTTTTTGAATTAACAGAAAGTCTTCGGCGGAGTTACATGTTCCAGATGCAATGCCAGGCGATTAAGCAGAAGTCGGGCTAAGATGTTCTTGACGCAACGATCGGGTGAAGGACCCCAAACACACACACGACCAGCCAAATGTGCCTGTCTTGCGGGAAAAGGTGGTTATAGGGGTTTTACGGGCGGGGCCTATGTATGCATGGAGGAATGGCAAAATAAATATAGATTATTGGTAAATTTGTTTTTCGAGCGGAAAAGTCTTATTGCATTGACATGTAGCAACCGAAATTAAGCAGGACAATTAAACAATAAGCATTAAGTGTCCACAACGATCGCTTCTCAACTGTCTGAGCTGAGGTCATTTTAGATAATGCACCAGACCGTCTACAACGGACGACCCAACCATGTACGATGAAACACCAAACCGAAAACCCATTTAAATAAGTATAGTAGGTATTTGTATGCCACAGATGCTTGGGGGCCTTCACCCGATCCTTACCGTTCTTGACAACAGCGAGCAGGAAGATTTTCAGGTGATTACAGCAGGTTCGGCCGTTTACTTTTCGCCCGTAAACGTTTACAATGGTGGTATCCTCGAACTCATGGACTGTGCTTCCTTGTTCCCACAGTACGTGGGACAGCGGGATATTTGCAGCATTTAGTGGGAGTCGAACTAGTGTCCCAGCCTTTCCGATTGAAGTGTCGCTGAAGTGTCCCAATTGCCTCTTGAGGAGAAGATTGTCGATATAAGACAGCGTGTGTTTGGAATTGAGGAAGTCCGTTGGTCGCTTTTTGTAGACTGAGGATGAACGGTCAAGCGTCCGCCTAAAAACGCTCAGTCCACTGTTCTGAAATCAGCGGTTTTGCCGACTGTAGTTATAGTAAATTTGTCCAAGGGGTAACCACGTCGATCTGAGAATTCGCAAATTGTGTTTTCCCCAAGTGAATTTAATAAACTGTTTCGATCCATAGTGTCTCTATACAAATCAGAGTTTACCTGGGGCGTCCGTCCTGTTCAGAATACCGGCACCATTCTAGACTGGATGTCGCCACGCCTACTGATTCGGATGTATAACCAAATCGACAATCGAGGAGTGCGTGTCACAGCCATGACGCACAGTCCGTTTACTCTAAGCTAGATTTTACATGTTTTCTGAGGAAGTTAGAAGCAGTATGTAGGCCGTTAGACAGAGTAGTGTGTCAACCCTATAAATTATATATCTGGGCCATTTAGACTGTCAGTCACTTCGCCCGATTTCGCCTCTGGTCCTCTTGACTCTGTCTTAACCTCGGGTTCAGGTGGGTGAGTGGGGAGAGATTGCAATATATGCACGCACAAGTTACCGTTCCTGCACCCGCCGTGTTGCGGGAAACTCGTTAGATATCGTCGTTTGCGACGGTCGAATTGCCATTGTTAGTACCAAGGATGTCAGCCAGAATATCTTTTATACGACGTGGTATAGACACGAAGAGGAATTATTTCGAGTAGGTCGTTAAAAAAGCAGTGTCACTTGTGTCCCGCATCGTATTCGACACACTGTAGTTAGCTTCAATCTGACAAAGTGCATTACATTTTGGTATTAACGTAGTCAGCAGTTTCCTCTTCTCGTCCTTCTTCTTCTTCTTCTTCTTCTTCTTCTTCTTCTTCTTCCTCTTCAGGTCTACTAATTGTCACCTCTATAAGTGAATAACAGTTGACTAAGATTTCATGTAATCTTCAGTTTCCTCTGTTTTGTGTTATTTTTCCGCTCCCTTGACCCTGACTCTTGTCAGCTTGATATACCGGGACCTCTTGCCCTTGGTAGGGAGCACTGGTCTACCGATGGTGATAATGGGGGTATTCGTGGACATTAGTTCAGTCCGCCAAATGGGTGGCGTTGTTGCGTTGGACCTAAACAGGTGCCAAATGCGTGTGTAGCACGCGTTTTACTTAATCAGTCACTGCGCCCGATCATACATTAAGTAGACTCGACTTCGACAGTAGTGAAAATGCGATTCCCAGGTGGTAAATCAAAAAAGGAGGCGTTCACCGGGAGAGGTGTATTGGAGGTCTGACGTTTCGAGTAGTTGTTTCGTCTACCCAGCCTCAGAGACTGGAAAGTCATGCGCACAGGTCTCCTTATATGGCGTACTTTGTTTGACGCGTGACCCGCCGATGGTGCCTGTGTGGCTGCATCCGACCCCGATGTCACCGTGACCTGAATTGCCCCCGCCCTCGTCGGCCGCGGAGATGGCTGACGGCCCTGATTGTCTCGCGCCGTGATTGTCCCACCGTTAAGAAGGTTCGTAAAGTCATATAAGGAGAGCTGTGCGCATGACTTTCCAGTCTCTGAAGATGCATAGACAAAACAACTACTCGAAACGTCAGAGCTCCAATAAACCCCTCCCGGTGAACGCCTCCTTTTCTTTTGAGATTCGACTTATTTATGCCACTGGTTCCCAATGGGAGAATGACTGACTCTGCGCGGCTAGTACTCACTTCGATAACTTCGACGTCCCATTCAGTTATTACTCATGTGGCTCGGAAATTTGCCGTGTGGGTAGATAACTCAGTACCCGGGATTGGGAGCCAGGTTACGGTGGTCCTTTCTTAATATGTCTTTATGGCCACCCGAAGGTGTGATATCTGAGCGATTGAGGTCGGCTGGTGTGGAGCAAGGAACACGTGCGTGTACAGCGGGAGTTGATGGGGACTCTAGTCCAGGTGAGCCACTGCGTCTACACCCATTTCCAGTTTTCGTCATTTATTCATGGTGGGAGTGCTAGGAGAAAGTTGGATTCATA
>CACRXP010000376.1:377049-394631 GCA_902702965.1 Spirometra erinaceieuropaei | reverse complement strand
AACTTGTTATCAGAGGGTGTGTTTCTACTAAGTTAGGCAGGTCGCCAGTTTCGGTCAGGTTGTTGGGCTTAGTGAGGGTAAGAGTTAGGCTTAGGATTAAGTTTTAGAGTTAGGGTTTGCGATTTGAGGTTAAGGTCTTAGGTCTTACTGTCGACGTACTTACTTGTTATCAGTAGATGTGCTTCTACTGAGTTAGGCAGGTCTCCCGTTTCGGTCAGGCTGTTGGGTTTAGTGAGGGTTTGGGCTAGGCGCAGGTTAAGTTTTAGGATAAGGGTTTGCGTTTAATGGTCAGGTTTTAGTGTTAGGTTTTAGCGGTAGGATTAGGGTTCTGGTCTAGGATTACGATTTTCGGGTTAGGGTTAGGATTTCAGGGTTAGGTTTCCGGGTTAGGGTTAGGGTTTACAATTAGATTTCAGTATTACGGTTTCGGTTAGGTTTCAGGGTTAGGGCTAAGTTTTAGGACTATGGCTGTGGTAAGGGTTGAGAGTTTGGTTATGGTTAGGATTAGGTCTAAGGTTTCCGCTAGGGATAGGGTTTCCGTTAAGTTAAGGGTTAAGGTTTCGGTTAGGTTTAGGCTTACGGTTATGGTTATGGTTAAGGTTAGGGTTAAGATTAGGGTTAAGCCTGGGGTATGGCTTAAGGTTGAGGTTAGGTTTAATGTTAGTTTTATGGTTAGGGTTAAGGCTAGGGTTAGGGTTAAGTTTAGGGTTAGGGTTATGGTTAACTTAAGGATTTGTTTTAAGGTTAAGGTTGGGGTTAGAGTTTAGGATTGAGATTAGGGTCAGGGCCTGGTTTTTAGCTAGGATTGCTTGAATTGGTTTTAGGGACTTAGGGTTAGGTTTAGTTTATGAGGTTTCGTTGGATTTTAGGCTAAGGGCTACATTTTTACCTTTCACCTTTCCGGTGAAGGTTCCAGGTTAGGTTTCAGACTAAGAATTAGAGTTTAAGGGTTATTCTTTAGGATTAGTGCTTTCCTTAGGGTTTCCTCTTCGGTTACTTGCGGTAACGGACTCGGCTTTCGCTTTTCAGTTTCCTGTTATCCGTCCCCAGGAATTTTTTTAATTCGCCTCCCTTTCGGTAACGCCTTTCGTTTCTGTTCTACGGAATCTGCATCCTTCCCCTAATTTACTGCACTCGTACTACCCTGTGAAGTATCGACGGGTGATTAGCATCTTTACCTTCCCGGCTTGCGTCGGTTCTTTACTTGTTTTCCATACGGCGGTCACCGCTTCGTCCTTCTTGCACAGGCGGCGATAACTCGCTACCATTCAGTTACGATAACGTTGGAGTACGCTGTCCCTACATCCAACGGCTACCTTCGAGGGGTAAGACGTAACCGAAACGGTTGTATGTCTCTAGATTAGCCTGCGGGCCCAAAACTTCCACGCCTTCCCGTAGTGTCCGTCCTCTAGCACTTCCGACGGCAGCGACGTCTAGCCACGTTCATTTTCGCCAATGCATCTGCGTTCGCGTGTCGTGAGCATTTGCCTTCTCGTAAGCTACATTTAATTAGTCTGCACTACCGGCTGCTGCTCTACCGACACAGTTGACGACCGACATTGCAGACGCGGTTTTTGCTGCCACTGCTACCCGTTTTCAGCCCGCCCTTACGTGCTTTCAGTGCTTTTAGGCTTATGTTGCCCAAGCTAGGCGCACGTATGTTCGCCGGTGCACTTTCAAGTCCGCGGTACTTGGGCCGGATTCCGTCCTTCAGTTGTACGCGGATACCACAGCCGTACAGACCTACCGGTGGTCCCCTTCGACATGCGCCATTCGACTCGCATACTCCTCCACTCCTGCAACGCGGGATTTAGGACGGCGCTCCCGTCAGTCCGGGGAGTTCCGTACCTTGTAATTTTTTCCAATCTGGGCGTCGGACCAAATCTCACGGCGCTTAGTGTGTGGTCCTTCCTAATTCCTTTTCTGTCTGCGGTAGTGCCGGCGTTTTCACCTAACAATCCCTTTCCTCGACCGCGATTGTCCAACTGCTGGAAAGCAGTGAACAGTAAGATTACGGCGAGCCAAACAATCGAGACTATCCCGTAAAGTGAACATTCAAGCCCCGAGGCAGAAAAAATGTGCCATTCCATTCGCCTTCAGTCCGCTCGCCCAGATAGGCTTACACTCGCGTAGTTGTGCTCTCCGGGTGGTATTGACGACCGTAGACAAAATAGACTTTGAATGAACAGATTCCACTATTGACGTTAATAGTACACACAAACAACTGCTTTCTTCGTCTGCATTGGCTTGCATGTGCAGTTCTCTTTGGCCTGCTCGTCGTTTTGCCTTCCTTGTACTGTCGCTATCCCTGTGCGTCTATTCAGCTAAAAAGTACGGTTTTGTTACCGGTTTGTTGTTTACCTGTGTGCCTGCTGAGCTTCGCCTGGTTCTCGCTCCCACTCTCCGCGACCGGATATGCTTGAGCCACATGCGTTAGGAACATTTCGCAGGCTTCCGACAGGTTGTTTGCTTTCATACCATGCCACAGGCGGTATTGGGCTTCATCGACGAGTTCCCAGACCTTCCTTCGTTTGATGGGACCCTGTTCGCGCAATTTCTTTTTCAGTTTGCTCCAGTACGCTTCTATCGCGTTAGTATTCTTTTTGTTGACCGGATCAACAAAATTGACGGGATGGTTAACCGTTAGATGACGATAGCCTTCGTCCGCCAGCTGGGCATACGCCTTTCATTGGTCCGTCATTATGACACTACCCGCGGCCACCCACTTCTTATTTACGGCTTTCAGGGAAGACCAGCTCTGGTCTTTCACTTGCCCCCTTCCTTCTGTTCGTATCGAACATGCCTAGGAGTGGTTACCTAAGCGGAATTTCCTACTCAAAAATCCATTTCTGCTTCTTCAAGCGGCCGACGTTGTACCTGCGTTTCGTTATCATGGTTTCGTCCACTTGGACTTCAATGTTTTCACCCCCTAGCTGCCGCACCTCCTTAAGGAGGGTTTTCGTGCAGACATCTCTCCAGATGCCATACCACTCGACTGCCGTATTGTGACTGATGTCCAAAGACGCTGCACTTTTATTTGTCCCTGTTCCATCCAGAAAAGCAAGGGCTGTTTTCATTGCCGTTGTTAATGTTAGGTGGCTTCCCTCAAACACCGAAGCGGTCCACCTGCAGAGTATATGCAATTACTACTACGACTCACCTGAAGGCAAAACCGTCGGTGTGTTACCGCAGTACTCGCAACTGCATTGGCACTCGTCATCGACACATTACCTGCGACGCCAACCGTCCTTTAGCTTGAAAATATCGCACAATGTTGGACGACTGAATCATATCCTGGATTTTGCCGAATTTCGTTGGTTTACTGACTTGAAGAGCCGCCTTCCGTGGCCTTCTTGCTGGCCGCAGTCTATAAGAGAACAACGATACGCTAACTAATTGGTAAAACTAAACAGTTGCCAGGTTTCCTCTTTTTGTACGGGAGTTCAACAGTCACCAGTTAGCTCCTACTCTTTTTATTACGCCAACGCGTAGGCCACCCGCCACCACGTCTCCTCTATGGTTTTTGTACACGTGCCTCTCCGTCATCCGCACTTGGGCTTCGTTGTCATTCACTCTTCTTCCGCTTGCCACTTCACTGACATTCATTGTTTCGTCTGCAGTTTTCGGTTACGCTATGTGACGGTGGGTTTTTTGAGTTTTATTTTCCTTGAAATATGACTGAATGCTTCACTATTTTCAGTATTTTCTATCGACTGCCTATAAAAGTAGATTCTATGCTGTATTTATCATAACCTTAAAAATGGGGTGCTTATTGAAAGCATTTACCGAAGTAGTGAATGATTGGGTGTTCTCTTCCATATAGATTACCGTGTGGGTCATTTGTGAATGCGCACTCGAACATAAAACTTCACTTTCGAAAAATTGACATTTACAACAAAGTTGACCACGAATACGCGTTCGACCAGTTATATGTGTTTGCGCATTATACAATAACATAGTAGTATAGTTAAAGTATCCTCCAGAAGAAAGTATCGAAATAGATGCATTATGGAGATCCTGGGCACTAACGAAATTTGCTAATATCAATAATATCTTCTTGCTCATTTTCACTGGGTACTTCAGATACGCTGCTGAGGGCGTCATTTCCAGGAATGCCTTAACATTTCCAGATGTGGTTGTGATACGGACACAATGTCTTGTGCTGACATCACTCACCTTTCTTAATCACGCTGTCCGTAGAGGGCAAAACGTGCATATGGTCTCCCGTTTAAGACCCCCTGATATCAGGGTAGGTCAGGGGGTCGGATTCTGGCACTGCATCTATCTCGGGCTTTTGTAGGAAGAAAAGCATAGAAAAGGGAAATTTACGATCACTTAATTCTTCTAGATCCTGTCGCGTTTTGGAAATTGGTCGCCAAGCCAAGTACTCCTTGAGTGCGGCCATTTACGCAGTCGAGTTGTTACTAGCCGGAATTTCGTCCACCGTGGTGCCATCTGGCTCACCGAAACTGACACTATGAGCAGTAGTCATCCGCGCTCTCTCCACGTGGCTAACTACTGTGCCTCGGCGCAAGATGTGGAGGTCATAGCGCTGGGCGCCGGAAAAGCTAGTGCGCATGACCGAAACGCGCAATGCCTGATTACCAGTAATGCTTTCGAAACCTCGCAATTGAAAGTACTGTGACGAGTTTGGTGGCCGACAAATCCTATGACAGGGGATAAAATGCCTTCGAAATGCGGCTACAGTACAGAACATATCTCTAAAATTGAGGGTGTCAACCAAAGTGTGGGATGCGAAAAACGGGCTGCATTTCCCAATACCGATTTGACCTCGTGGAATACATCGAGGACATCTCCGGGTAGTACAAAAGGCTCTTTCATGCCACACCAACTTTGAGAGGACCCTTTTGGTAGTCGCGTATTCGAAAGGCAAGTAACAGAAATTAACCATTCGAATAAACCGGTGTGACTGCAAATTAGATGAAAGTGCCAGAAAGCCTCGAATTGCTGCAAACTTCGACTGAAGGGGGCGGATACAGTTGGAATCAATTAGACCTGAATAATCCAATAGGAGATAAACTAAAGACACACTTAAATGAGCGAATCAGTGCGCTCGAACTGATGCGACAGATGAAACACATCTGTCCTGTTCGAACACGGGGCTCTAAATTTGTCCATTGATGGGGTAAGTCCGTCCTAATGAGGGAAATTTGGAACAAATAAAGGACTGAGTGTCAGCCTGTGATAGCTTCTTCTTAGTTTAGCCTTTATGCCATGGTCACATACGAGATCCGAGCCGCCCTCACGGTGGCGTGGTAAATGTTACCGGCATCAGGTGGTGGGTGACAGGCGTGGACAGGCTATTTGTTTTCGTCAGTCACTGCGCCCAATCCCATAGTTTTTTGGTTAGCAGGCCCAGCAAGCCGACTCGTGCATGTGGGAAGGAAAAGAGAAGGAGGGATAGATAAATAGACGGTGGTGCTTACAGGGGAATTCATCCTCACGACACAGGGCGTTCCTCGCTATATTAAATTTGACGCGTTCGAGCCTATGACAACGCGCAAGAAGCCGTAGCTTTGAAGCTTGCCAATCGACGAATATCTCAGTTCCCATGAAAGCATTTTTGAGCGAATAAAGAACTGAGAGTGGGGGTGCAATGACACTTTGTTAACATGACCTTTATGGAATCCCTACGCATGTGAGACACGAGCCGGTCTCATGAAAGTCTGGTACATGTTGTGGAGACAAGCTCGTGTGTGTCACGCGTAGGCAGACTGTTTAGCTTTGTCAGCCACTGTGCCGAACCCGCCTCCGACCGCCTTGACATCGTCATGTCATTGGAGCAAGGTACGTGAGAGATGGAGGAGTGCAGTTGGTGCTTCGCAAGTCCGCCACACCATAAACTAAATCACTTGCAACTTGCCGGCGCGGTGCTCGCTCCATGGGGCACGCCGTGGACGTCGTTCGCGACGATCGAATTGCCACTTTTGACCAAATCATAAGGAGGAGGTGACATGAGCAAAGTAAAGACCGTGGAGTTTTCGGTCGAAGAATTTGTGAAACAGTTGTAAAGCAGAGCGAGGACCGAAGGACGCCTGAAGTAAATGAAACAGGCCAAATATTTTGGTCAAGAAAATTTTTAGGAAAACAACAGGGCAGTCGATATTGGGCCAACATTTCTGGCCGTGCTCATTCTCATCGAAGAGACTTCTGCCAGTCAAAAGTAAGGCACCAGATAGTGGTAAAGAACAATTTCCATCGTCCAGTGACCGAGGAGTCCACGTTTACAACAGAGACTATCTAAACCCGAGGTTGTGGTGTGACCGGCTGATGGCGAATGATGAACCAGAAAAAGCTACCCTAGTCTCCATTGTGTTTGTCAGTGCATCCTCAGAAAGATAAACCTTAGGTTATTGTCCCGAAATGAAACGCCAGATGAGCTACCTTTGATTAAAAACCAGCGTTCGAATTTGTGCGAAGTATCCTGGGTTTCGTCGGCGGACCTCTGACGGGCAGCAAAGTAAATTTTCTTAGTAAGGTCTGTTGTTATATGTGATTACGGGAGTAGTCACCTTGTGTCTGCATTTCTAAAGACTAAAAGCCGGCCTAGTAAAGGCACAATTATGAATTGGCAGATTATTTTGACTGATCACAGTTATTTCAAGAGCAATACGACGAGTAATACGAACTAAAATGTCAGCAATTATGCCGCAAACTGTACAGTTGGTGACACATTTTAACATTAATTGGATGTTGAATGCTAGGGAAGGGAGGTACTGTAAGTTCGAAGTCAATTAAGAAATGCACATGTAAGTAATATAAAAAGCCATCTATTGTATAAGTTGCTTACGCACTCATTTTGTGACGATCAGATATGCGACCGCACTGACAAAGCAGAGGGTTAGGACTCCTGTGATGTGGGTTTTATGGGTGAGAGAAATGAAACCGACAAATGGCTGTTCTTGTGAAGCAAACGTAAAAAGCACACCTCCGTCACTAGCTTGTCTAAATACGCCGATGGAGCGCATGCACGTGAACTCACAGTCGGAAATACTGGGGATTAGGAGCTGTAAACGGATGAGGAAATGAAAACAGAGGGCGTTGATGAGATAGGTACTCCAGTCGAACTGACCCAAGCACTCGAAGACCAATCACATTGAAAGGAATGTGTGAAGAACACCTCACTAAACTGACTTATGATGACAGCGACCATAGATATGATTGAACTTTATCACTTTATTAGTCCAACCAGTAATCATTTAGCTAAATTCTAGCCATAGCTCCTACGCCTAACCTTAGACATAATCCCAACTTCCAGTTCTAAGTCTAACCATAACCGTAGCCTTAATCTATAACCAATATCAAATCCTAACCCTAACCTCCAACCACCTAACCCTGACCTCGAACCTAATCCTAAGCCCAAAGCCAACCCTAATGGAAACGCTTGAGAGAGGCCTAACAGGAAAGGAGCGGATTTGAAGAGGAGATAAATAAGGCCTCCTGAAATGGCATAAGTAGTTATTTCACATAAGTCAAGACTAGGTGCCCGTGGTCGGCACCACCTCATCCTCCAGTTGTATCAAAATGGATTTCCCATGAGCAGTCTAACTACATCACTAGGAATAAAGAAATCTCGGCAAGGGTTCACCACAAAGCCAACCATAATGCGATGGAAGACTTCGAAATACAGCAGTCACGCGGAGATGAGCTATGAAATGCATAAATTCCACACGAACACTAAAATGGCCATGGGACAAGTAGGTTTTGCAATTATGTTTCCAATTGCTAGGAGGCTAGGAGACGCATGTCCATTTGTTTTATATATATATATATATATATTAACACCTCGATATTCTTTAAAAGATATTTCTGGGCTTTTATTTTACCGTAGCCCACCCTGACGTATACATCTTCAAATGAACAACCGTAATCTAGTCTTTGAAAATTATTCCTGGACAATATGCAGCTGGATTTTCGTCAATACTTAGTGGGTATACAAAGAAAGAAAAAGGTATCATTGGTTCCCCCCGTCTCCGCTGGTATTTAGATGCTCCGGGGAGAAGGTATAAGTGTCCCGACTGCCCTTATAACACCACGACTCGGCGAAGAAATGAAACAGATCTCTCGCCACCTTTTGGCATCATGCAAAAGCCAACACCACCAAAAACGTCTCCTTAACAGTTATTTTGCTAGAGGAACAAGCAAAGCGACTGGTTTTAGATTTTCGGTTTTAATTTAAGCGGAGGGAGTAAAAACACCGATATGTGTTCAGTTTGCGAAAAAGGGGCAAGATTCTTGTGTTCTTGCTTAGGGTTTCCTATTTCGTTCGCATTTTACTAGAGCAAATTTAGATTTGCCTAGCGTCTGTTTGCAATTAATTGCGAATTTTTCGTCGGTCAGAATTCCCGATCATAAAACTTGGGCGGCGCTAAAATTGCACATGTCTTGAAAAACGACCAACGAGTATGCAGGCAATGTAGAATTAAGCCAGTACTTAAGACGGACAGGGATCAGACGACACACAATTATGTTGGCCTTGCACTAGAAATTCCGGCAAATTTTGAAGGAAATTTCCATGAGTTGAAGGTGAGTCGACTAAATGCAAGTAAATGAGCAGCAACAGTTTAATTTTTAAAAAGGAGAAATTTTCTAGAATAGCAAGAGACTCCGTGACAAATTCAGGAACTACATCTGATGAAAAAATATACTATAAGAGGAAAAAAGCGATGTTGGGAAGCGTAGACTGACGACAGTTTTATGGCAGGCATTGCTAACCATTTCCCGTTATTGTGGTCGAATACTAATCTCTTTCACAACGTAAACGGTAAGAAGGCGGTTCAAAAGTATGACTTTCTTTGATTTTATGAGTTTGCGAATATTTACTCGAACATCCCTTTAAAGTCTCATATTTACCATTACATATTTGGTGTTTTAACGTATATAATATATTAATCTTTAACTGACAGGATACTTTAAAAACAACCTCATCCAATGGGAGTGTTGGTTTGTCAAGGGGAACTTTTGCACAAGTATTAAATTTTTGTTCGCGGAATGGAAGCAAGTCTATCAAACCCGGAAGATATAAAAGAAAGAATAGTGTTGCTTGAGAAGTTACTATGTGACCCGTACTCGGATTTAAATATCGACCGCGTGCTTGACGTATTCGTGTCAGCTGTGTTAGATAATCAACGTGTTCGCAGCACCTCAGAAAGTTCTCAAATTCGTCCCTTTTCTGATAGGTGAGCCTGCCTATTGCATGTCGATTTTACTTGGGCTAGACACATTTCCACGCCATGTCCTCGACTGCTTAACTTTGATCCATTTTTTCAGCTGTTAATGACTGCTCAACTTGTTTCCTTTTAGAGATAAATATATTTTCTGGGTTTTCCTGTTTGATGCCGATCTGGTAATACTGCGGCTCACCGAACTTTAGTCCGTTGCTTGATAAACCAGAATACCTCATCCGGTCTTTGCGTTTTATCTCATAAAACCTGTCTGGAATTGCGCCTACTAGATTCGACCACATCCTAACTCAGGTCACCACACTCTCTGCTGATGAATGCGCGGTTTGCAAGGTCTGTGGTCATTTTAAAACTCACGAGTTGGTGGAACTCGCCTCTTAAGCAGCTGCAGACGATCGTCGAATCTGATTTTAGTGTGTTCAACCAAGTGAACATTCTAGCTTGTGAGAATATTTATAAAATTATTATCGCGGGCCCTCTGAGAGTGTAATCAACAAGTGGACACTTTGACACCAAATAAATTTTTTTACTGGGCATTTTACCAGTAGTCTTCTGCAGTAGCCTGCCTATGATACGGCCTTGTGTTAGTTTCTTACACACGTTCAAAGCACCTGCCATCTAGGCTATCAGGAAACGGAGGGTTCGTAAGGGGAAGATTTGTATGAACCCGAACCATAATGCATGGTGGAATTGATAGCCGCTTTATTCACGAAAATAATATATTTAGGGTTAACTCCACATATGGGAACAAATATTTGTTTGCTCGGTGAACCACCCGCTTACATGGAGTCTTAGAAAACCGGTGGTCGGAACCGGTTCGCATCTATATCGTGCATCATTTGAACTTTAAGGTAGACCGCGCGTCAGTAGGTGATTGCAAATAGTCCTCTATACTTTCCGCCCCCCGTCGTTTGTAGCCAACCTTCACGCGGTTCTATCGTGTTTCAATGAGTATACTCCATATTTCGGCAGATCGTTGTCTGATAGTGCGGCACTCGCGTGTTACCGACATTTCGAAAGCATTTAACGCAAGAAATTTTACTGACTTATCGGCATCTGAACACAGAAAAAACTTTGTTCATTACCGCTTATGTCCGTCAAGTCGGAGGTGAAATACGATTACCCTTCTGATATAAAATATTTCAGGGTCTATTGGAAGCCTCAAGTCTTGGTCTCTTGCGGAGGCGTTACCTTGCTGTCATTTTGCGTTGCCAATATAGGAAACGTATATCTGTGCCTCTGCCTATTTCGAATTAATGCCGCGGGTTACGGTCAGTCATTGGTAGAGGCACGGGAGACGTTCAGCGAGAGATCAATTTGGGCACTCATAACGCCGACCGCCGAACCAGATACACGCGCAAGACCTGTCTTCGCTGCACCAATTTATGTCCTCCGTTGTCTAGCCCAACTAACTCACTCCTCAGGGCCACGTCGAGAGGATTTGGTCTTTTGCTCGTAACTACACATGTCCGAACCATATGAGAGAGGGTTACATAATCCTTTTTCTGAAGCACTCAGAGAGTGAAGCTTGGACGCTGTTGACTGAAAAGTTCCGGGTGGCGGATATTCTGTGCCTCTCTTTGCTCGTACGCGCCCGACTTGATCTTCTAGCCGATGTCATGAAGATTCCAAAGGCTAAGACTGAGTTTAACGAAGGCCGCGCCGGCCTGATTGAGTACCATCTTTTGTCATTATCTTACCCGTTCGGCCATACTTTCGACCTCAGTTAGCAGGTGACTAGAATTCCATGTATACAATAACCTTGAAGATATTCCTGACCACCAGACCTGAGGCTTTCCTCCTCATTTAAATTCGTATAAACTGCCTTATCGCCTATCGAGGACGGTACACGTCCAGCAGCGCCTGAACGTCGCTTACATAGAGTGAGTGATTTACTGAGGTCAACGCGACTGGACGGCTTTAAGTAGTGGACACAATCCTGACAGATGCCGAAGGTGACATCAAACATACCGTTCTCTTATGTTTTCAAGTAAAAAGCTGTGGTGTTTTGTGATATGCTACGATTAGCCGTAATTTCTTGAATTACCGTTGTGGTGAGGCATAATCGACTGCAGCAGCAGAATCTGTAAACACGAGTATTTTTTTTCTGCTTCCATTGCATCGGCGTAGGGATAGGTCTCTAACAGCCGTCAGACCTCTATTCGTGACCCGAATCTCAGGGCTCAATCAAATTCCATGCGTAATCCCTCCTACTCCCTTGTTCACTCTCAATTATCTTGAAACTCGCGAAATCGGAACTTACAAAACCCTATTGAAACAAGGATTATTACCTAATATTTATCCTCTCTGTACCATTGCTAAGGCTGACACTGAGTCCTTCTTTGCTTACGAATTTTTCGGTCGTGTTTCACTAGTAGTTCGGATATCAAGGGTCCCTCAAAGAGCAGAAATCCCCTTTTTGCTTCTATGGTACTGTTGTCCCGCCACCAATGGCCCACTTGTTTCACTGACTGTATAATAACTTACAGATGTCATCTTTCATTTTAATGGTTGTGCAGATGGCTATCATATTTCAGCATCTAAAAATTCATTGTTTTGAAGCCACAGAAAAATTAGACGAACATGTTTGTTTGTTGTCCAGTTTCCTCCGACACTTTACTCGTCGACCTATTGCCCATTTTTTAAGTCACCATGACGAGAAGCTTAGGGCGGACATCTTCCTTGACGGCGGTACGCACGTCTGTTTTAAAAATGGACCAATCACGTGTTTCTAAATGAATTTTTTGCGAAGAGTGTGTATTGTCAACGTTCACATAGAGCGTCTTTAGGTTCTGTTGCATAAACAACGGTCGGTGCTTCGCTTTAATTCGATTGAATGTGACTCTAGGAGCCCATATGCTCCCCACATTCAGATCCTCCCTCACGACTTAGTTTTTTTCTCTCCGTGGCTGGGAAAATTATTGTCAGCCCGACAAGAATGTCGCTTTATGTTTGGGATCAATGCTTGATAGCTGATGTCCCATCTTGCCTGCATTGTCGGTCCACTTCTGATACCTGCTGGTAAACCTACAGCGTGCGTCGAGAATCATAAGGCATAGACAGGCAACCTTAAATAGGCTGTCAAATGAATAGGGTCACCTAGGTGAAGTTACAGTAGTAATTAGCATGGGAGATGCTCTCAGGATAATCCACACACGGCATCATGTTGACTTTTGGTTGTGCATCTCTGGAACCAGTTGTAAAAATCATACTTATACAATGCTGAAGTATGCATCTATTTCATTGCCAAGGTTTGTGAACGCCCGCAATGCTATGGTCAGAAAATCATGGCCTTCGCAGCCCGGTGTGCGCTGGTAGTTCTCCGGTAACTGGTCCTCTGGCGGTAGATGCGCTTGCGCTCCCGCTGGTATACAGGACGTGTGCGTGACTGTCCAGTCGTCCACGTCCTTTCTAGTGTTGTTATTGTTACTTAAAATCCTGGTAAAGTGTTTTTTACGGACCAGATAGTGTGGGGTGGAGCGCCCATGTGCGGGTTCGGCCGCGCCATCCACTTGTGCCTCTCCGCCTTTGGTCTTTTTGACTCTGTCTTGACACCGGGCCCAGCTAGGAATGAGGAGAGTGCAGTAGGTTCTGGGCAAGTCTACTCTCACATGATCGGTGGGCGTCCCTCCAGCATTCTACTCTCACTATATACGAATTCATGCGCAAGTCACCGTGCCTGCTTCACCTTGCTGTGGAGCACACGGTGGACATCGTCGGATGCGACGGTCGAACTATCATACATTTCATAGATTTTCTGTGCCTACTTGGACTTGGTCCTATTTCCTCGGAAGGGTATACGCCTTATCACAACCTTGTGTTTGAGGGAATAAACACATCTGTTTGAGAATGCTTGTAATCGTCAGAATTTCGAAAACCTCAGAGGATTCTTCGTATAGTCCAATATCCGCAGGATTATTAATGCCGCTTGCCACTTATGCAATTTGATCTGTATGTTGCATTGTTTTATGGGTGCCTTGAACGCTCAAAGGCAGTGGACCTTATTTCACGGAACTATACGACGTGGAGTTTATAAAACGTAAAACCAACTAAAGACGCGGTTGATTTTTAGAAATATGAAGAATTTGGCAAATTTTTCCGAAAATAAAGGACATAGTTTGAAGTACCAGCTGTAAAGATGTAATTTTCCACGAAAGGTGTACAGGAAATTAGTTTTGTATGCATTATTCTAGGGAATCATATTCGATTGTTGTAGAAACATGGAAATTTAATGTAAAAAATGGACGCCACCTAGATAGCTACTAGTTTGCGCAAGTTATTTATACAGATATCTGCAAAAACGCCCAATTTGTCGTCATGTGCAAGGAGTATTAGGAAGGTAT
Organism: Spirometra erinaceieuropaei; assembly: GCA_902702965.1. NCBI lineage: Eukaryota > Metazoa > Platyhelminthes > Cestoda > Diphyllobothriidea > Diphyllobothriidae > Spirometra > Spirometra erinaceieuropaei. The sequence goes on along the minus strand of CACRXP010000376.1, from coordinate 381,085 downwards.
GCCACGTCACTCAATATTGCAATCCCACTTTGAAAATCTTTTATAATCATAGATGTTTTAGCAGTCTTCTGGGTGATTCTAGGTGAATTACTTAGGAAATCCTGCTTGGCCAGTCAACTTACTGTATTAGATTTGGTAGATTCCACACGTTGCAGTAGGTTGGGGTGGTAATTTGGCCCAACTGTGATTAAACTCGCGTCTTCTGGCGGGGCCTTGTAGCTAAAGTGGTTAGAGCTTTGGCTGTACCAAAACCTTCGCCTTACTGCGTGGGTTCGAATCCCACCGAGGCGCCGAGTTTTTCACAGTAGGGTCAATACGAATGTTTTATGTCTGAAAGCGTGATTAGAGACTACTGTTTAATGTCTCGTGAGTTCCAGCGTGCGCTGCAAGTTGCTGATTGGGCCCTTTTGAAGGAATTCTGATTGGTATTTGGCGTAGATGTTTGACACACAAGACTTTTTGGCCAAGTCCGGTAGGCTGAGTATGGTGAAACCTACAACATTTGTGTTTACGTAGTTTATGCATGTGTACCAAATCAGGAGTTATTTACGCACTTTTATTTCCATGGAGTTTTGAATGAATCGGAATGATGGTCCTCTTTCAGCATTCCCCTTTTGTTCGCTTTAGGGAGTAAATATTTCTTTTTTTTCACACAAGTAAATTTTTTGTCTATAAGCCGAATCAAAGGAACGAATTCAATCAAAGAGTTCGCATTAGTCAACATATTACTCACGGAATCAGAATCAATTCATGGTGCTCTATATAATTTCGCACTACTTCGGCCTTCATAATTGGCCTATCATTCGTAGATAAAGTTGGTCATTGTCGATCTCTCTGAGCAGGCTCACCTCAGAGGTGCAGTAACTGCAAAAAGTGGAGACAGAGGGTCGATAACCATTCGTTTATTCATAATTTAGTAACTATAAGACTGGAGCGCAGACCTTGTGGCACGCATGCGAGACCCGTTGTCTTCTTTTTCATCCAAGGCCGGCTTGCGCCGAGTTAAGGACCAAATCGTGTGAGATACGTGTAATCTTCTTGACTTCGTCATCCTGTCGTAACACAGTGAACGTGGGAGAGTGCAGTGAGCTAGTCCCCACCCATAGCCTGTATCGCCGTAATCGAATTCACGCGCAGGTAATCACTGTGTCTTCCAAGGCCTCGGTGGTCCTCGTCTCTTTCAACCAACGAACCATGTTTTGTGAAAGTGTTCAGTGAGTCTCGCCTTAGCCATATATGCATGGCAGTTTACTTATGCGCGACCTATTGCTTTTTATGTTTCCAACCCTAATTGACCAGCTTAAGAGATCCTAGTAAATGTTAACTGCACCAGGCACCATCGATCCAGATGACTTTAGTTAGAAGTTCGAGTCCCATATCTGGTTGCCACCTTGGATTACGTAAATGGGGAATCATACCGTGGGTTCAGACAGACTTAATATAAGTCAGTTACTATTTTGGGACACCCGAAAGTGTTTAATTTGACAGTTGATAGTTTTCCGATTCTACTGTTTATGAAGTTCCTGAAGACCGCTTTCTGCCCCTGCTGCAAACCTTCAAGGAGGGTTCCACCACCTTGAACTCAGGGTTGCCAGCTGGTACTGTCCTTACAAGCCATCGTGTTCATTCCACCTTGTTACAGGTTTGCCTCCGCAGCCAGTCGGCTACAATGTCTGCGGCGACAGAGGCGGGACTTCAGTTTCATAGCCAGTCTCGGACGCGGCGCCTATGGCCGGGTGAATCTTGTACGGGAGACGGCGACTGGCCGTGTCTGCGCCATGAAGATTCTAAACAAGAACAAGATGCTCAGCCAACACGCCGACTTTTGGGCGGAGCGCGAGATAATGGCTAGAAGCACCTCCCCCTGGCTTGTGCGTCTCTTCTACGCATTTCAGGTAGGTGTCTTCATTTGGCCTTTCCACACTCTACGAACTCTAGTTTACCCTCTTGATGATTCCTGTCGTTTTGCCACAAAATCATAGTCACTGACACTTTGTTGCACTGCCCTTTGCCCGTAGACCCCCCGGCAAGGTACGATTGAGCGAGCTTGTAGTTACGGTGAAGTCTAATTCATTGTCGTTCCATTAATCGGTTGACTTTTCAGCCCGTAAAGTAAGACAAAGGCTAGGAAACGCTGTGTACTAGTCCTTTCTTAAATAGTTGCCTTCCTTCAAAAATTTGTTGATCGCATAATACCGATAGATGAGGTCAAATCTTAGTTCGAATAATTATTGCATCTACGAACATAAGAGAGCGGAGTTTGGCCGGTGATGTATCGAGTCGTTACGCTCCATTAGCAGTCATTCGTAAGCCGAAAATCACCCTGATTTCAACATGTAGTTCATACGTATTACTTTATCATTTCCGCCAGGACCGTTCGAAGTGAAGTAAACGCTCTGAATGTGAAATTACTTACACGATTCGTCGATAAGCTACTATCTGATTGACGTTATTCAGGAACTTCATCGACTTAAACCTGGTTGGAGGTAGTGACTCTAGTGAGTGGGAGTTTTGTTCAATAGGATCGAGCCTCTTGGTAATGAAATCCGTCAGTACCGACATGTTTCGATTGCAACGGAGACCTATCAACACCGACGAAAGCTCACTCACTGGCTGATCAGAATTCGGGGATAGAGGACTGAGTTCTTTATTTCGGCGCACACACCATTCTATCCAGGTGTCCCATATACTTCACCGTTAATTGGGCCTGTTTGACATGATTCACTTCACGGTACGACCCGGATATAAACTAGCGGAACGTCGTAAAGGGACCTCAGACGGCTAAATCTGCCAACATTTGATTCCATCATGCACTTGGAGACTGCTTCTTGTGGGCCACAGACAACGAGCATCCCACCTGGGTCCTTCATTTCGGCAGTGGGGGCCAAGAGGGGCGTCATACTTGAACGGAAGATAGGAGGCAGATGCCTGACTCGATGACCAACGCCGCCGGTCATCAGTATCGACCGTTATTATCCCACGCATGCCACCAGCTTGCCCTGACTTATCATTTCGCTCAAACTAGGGTCCGGACGCCACACACCAAAGAGGACGAGTACTTCGCCTGAGACGAATACTAACGTCTGATGAGATGGGCTTCTCTCAGGACACTTCGCTAACGAGTGTAACTCTGTCTACGGCTGTCTAGGACTCGGCATCACAATCACCTGGGCGCACAGAGCTTTCATTCCCTGCAAAACTTTTGCTGGAAACTTCGGATTTTCTTCTTGAGATAATGAAGTTTTTCCGTCAAAAAGTTCGTAGTCATGCGAATCTCGCATGATCTTTCGTGGAATCCAACGTGAACAGACTGGGTGGTGCTGTAGTGTGTGCAGTGTGCTCGATAACTGTTGAGACTTTACGGGTACTGTCAAGTCGCTTCATATGAAATCCTTTGGAGAAAGCGAAGCAGTGGGTTTGGCTTGTAAAGCATGTCAAAGAAACGCGTGCACTACTGAGATGTGGTCTGCACCTAGCTATTAAAATTTCCGCCCAAACTATGCACTTATTCATTAGACCAACCATATGCGAAGAAGATTGTTTTCGTAACGCCTTGAGCTGATAGGTAAAATGCACAACGTCCGAGATACGGCGGACTAACCATCTGAATTCTGGTCATGGCGTTTCATCCATTTGGTCGCCTGTTGCTTATAACATTTAACTTTCAATCCTTGGGAGCACGTAAACGCATACTTTGCGATTCAATGTATGCATGAATTATCGGACGTTTTATTACAATATTCTGTACTTTCAGGCAAAAAAATAAAGCAGACATGACTTCTTGAAGCATAAAAATGCTAGCTATACTTCTAGAACATTTGTCATCGAAAGTAACTGCAAACAACACACGCTTTGAGTATTTTTGGCGGTGATTTACGCAGGCGGTTGGAGGCATACTGTTCTCTTGTATAAATTAATGTTGAACTACACTTTATCCTAGTCGGTATTGAAGCGTCGGCTGGGCAATTCTCCCTATTTAAAATTGTGTTAACAGACTGTCGTCGGCGTATCGCCGATTTCGTACATTTCTGTCACC
>CACRXP010000376.1:340619-371486 GCA_902702965.1 Spirometra erinaceieuropaei | reverse complement strand
CCACCACCACCACCACCGGCCACCTCCTTTCAAGGTACCCCGAGTAAATATGGCTTACTCGAGTCCATGATCACTTAGCTTATCTTGCCTTGAGTCTCTCATCCCTTCCGTTATTCTGACTCACTGTTTCTAGGACCTGAACTCGCTATACATGGTAATGGAGTACCTTCCGGGTGGGACACTGGTCAGTTGGATGGATGAGGTTGAGGTTATTTCCGAGACGGTCTGCAGATTCTATGCAGCCGAGATTGTCCTCGCCCTGGCTGATCTCCACGCCATGGGTTTCATTCACCGGGATTTGAAACCAGACAACTTGCTCCTGGACATGAGTGGCCACTTGAAACTCGCCGACTTCGGCACCTGTGTTCATGTGGATCCTAACACAAAGCGCGTGCGCTGTGAAAGTGCTGTTGGAACACCCGACTACATCAGCCCGGAAGTTCTCTTCTCTCAGGTAAAGCATTTATTTGGCGAGCAGGATTCCTCCAAATATCCACTTTTCGGCATTTTGAGGAATCCTTCGCCAAAATGTAAACTGCATGTGCAGTTTGAGGTTACTTTGAATTTCATTTCGTAAACAGACGAAATCTTCCGACTTTTTTGAGGACCAGATTTTGCCAGCATCCATTTGCCCCGAAGCCCCTCCATTTTTTTCTTGGGGTAAAAATAGGTTTCAATCAGTTGGAAGTGGAAGTTAGGAGAGGATGGAATATGTAAGGACTCACTTAATACGCCGAGGCCTTATCCGTAAGGCAGATGGATATGGCAATTAACGGAATCTAGGTAAGGTATGGTGGAAACTCGCATTTGTTTTATAACTCCAACGAGGTCCAGAGCAGACTGATCAGTGTGAAAGATGCGATTTGGGATGTGTACACGGACGGAAAACAGGTAATACAAGTTTGTTGGCAAAAGAGGGCCGGATTTAGCTAGACATTATGCGGCAAGCGAGTTTAACCGTAACCCCTTTTCCTAACTCTTCTCTTAATTTCAACCCCAACTTTAAACATAAGCTTAGTCTCAACTTTAAATTGAATCATTTTCCTGAGCTTAGCCAGAAACCTACCGTGTTCGACCGCCGCATCCGACGATGTTCACCGTGTTCTCCACAGCTACGTGAAGCAGGCACAGCGGCTTTCGCATGACTTAGTTTAGATTCGCGCAACATCTACTGCACTCTCTCCTCTCTCCCCACCTGGACCCGGTGTAAAGACAGAGCTATGATGACCGGAAGGGGGGGAGGGCGCGGGTGGATAGCACGGTCGATTCCGCACTTTGACGCTCCACCCCGCATCCCCTGGTGCACACAGTAAATGACCAGGATTGCAACTAATAGCAAAAGAAACTGACGCGTCCGAAACTGCCCCTTGGAGTGCCGTCAGACTCGACTCAGACCCCACGGAGTGGGAGTGCCATCAAGGCCACATTAAAAAGGATCCATTGCAGCCTGTCTCTTAGACCACCAGCCGGTCACTCCACAACTGCAGCACACACAACATTGGACCGACTGCGAGGTCCAAGTTATCCCGTCAGTTGGCAACCTTCCAAGCAACGGCTTTTAGCGCACCGTGATAGTTTCAAGTGCGTCAGATTGTTTATAATGAGGAAAAATGCGCTGAGTCGTCGACTTCACTCTTCCTTCCCATTCCCAGGCCCCAGCCACTGTCGAAACTGGTCACTTTACAGGTGCGGGAAATGGACGCTGTAGATGACATATCCAGTGACCTTGTCTGCGCGTGCCACGTTCACTACCCGGCCCCCTTCAAACACAAGCACAGGGGGGGTTGGATGGCGTACATCTCACATGCGTTAGAGTGCCGTGGCTCACGTTAAGAAGGAGGTGCTTCAGACTGGTTGTCAGCCCACCAGTCTGCCACTCCACACAAACACTCACACAACTGGGCATAATGTGTGGGTTGAGTTGGGGCGTCAGTCGGCAGCCTTCAAAGCCACGGAGCCTGACGCACTGTGAAAGTCTCGGACTCGGATCACACATGCAGCAGAAGAGGCGCATGGAGACGTAGCCGAGACGCACACTTCCCACTTGTGTGGGAGACGGCAGTTGGGTGCTTGTGGCGGGTGATGGTGTTGTATGATGTAGGTGGGGAAAGATGTGATTGTCTGATGTAGCCGGCGGTTATTTACCGCACGTGCGCAGGTGCCCTAATAGGCTCATGCGGTTACGGGCGGCGCGACATCAGGGGACGAGTGCAGTTGAGGCGGATTCGTCGGGTGTATGGTGAATCTCCAGGCACTGGTTCGCCAGTCTCTGTGCGACGGATTCGCATGTGACCGACCAGGCCGACTGCTAAGATCAAGATTAGCTTTTGGAGACGTGAAAACTCTCTGACCCAACCCTGCACCTAGTATTCTGGGGTTTTTTTTCTTGTATTTTAATTAATTTCTACCTAAAGCGGTTCTCGCCGAGGGTTTTAAAGTGATACTGATATTCTGATTCGTGTACTTCATTGGTGCGATGTGGGAGAGCACTCTGACAGAATTCCTCATTCTAGGAATAAGGTGACTACTTTATTCATTACAGATAGCATAATATGGAGTATTCCCCTTAAGCTCTTGTGACCCAGCCTCCATCAAAAAGTGTGTTAGGCCTACATCCTCATCCATTTCAGCGCTTGGTAAAGCCATGAGATATCGATCCTCTTTATGACGAGAAAGTGTTTCCGCTATAACTAGGCTGAACTTCCTGTTAACCTCTGAATAACCTTCTAACCATTCTTAAGGCCATTCAGCGAGAATCCCTGAAATCAATGAATCCGCCGAACTTCCCATTAACTCCCCTATTTTGCCCTATCTTAGGTAATTGCAAGCACCTAGGGAATTGACAAGTAAAGGCTCGAATTCCACAGAGCTTTTTTCATAGTCACCTCGGTATATCGACGACTGTGCAGTTAGGGTTGTTTCTGTTCTTGCTATCCACATGTTATGCAATATCCCTCTTATTTTGATCGAATCACTTTAGAGCTCCGGCGGTGGAGAGTACGGATTTCCAGTCGATTGGTGGGCCCTGGGTGTCCTCGTCTACGAAATGATTTGCGGGGAAACTCCATTTTACTCTGACGACCTGGTTACCACTTACTCGAAGATTATGAGTCATACTACCAGCCTCCACGTGCCCGATGACCTCCTACTCACCGAATCTTGCCTAAACTTCATAAAATGTGCGTTTGTTGTCCCTTAAGAGAAATTTAACTGTCAGTCCTGTAATCCATGGTAAAATTGACGTTGCCACCGTTTTCATACTTGCGACAGCTCTTCTCTCCTCCGAACCGGTCCGTCTTGGCAGCAATGGCGGTGCCAGCGAAGTTCGCGCACACGCCTGGTTCTCGACTGACTGGGTGGAGGAGTGTCGCGCAGCCAACCTCTGCGACCAAGAGGACGAGAACTACATGGACTGGAATTGGACAAATATTCGCGCCTCTCCTGCGCCCTTTCAGCCGAAGCTCTCCTCTGAGACGGACACCAGCTACTTCCAGCTTGACGACGAGGAGGTGGAGGCAGTGAAAGCAGAGGAGGACGGTAATGGCGTTAGCGAAGACGGCGAGGATGACGCGGTCGCTGGGAAAAGCTCCACTGGTTCATTCAGTTGCCCCAACTCTGATGTAGCCAAGGGAGACGTTCAAAATGGCAAACCATCTTTTCCGGCTAGCAAGGATGGTGATAAGCTCTCCGACGATGCGGATGACAAAGACGTCGAGGACGCTCTCGCCGGTGGCAAACAGCTGAGTTTTGCCGGTTAGTCATTCTTCTGCGTCTTTGTTCTTTTTGGGTAGAAGTAGGTCCACCGAAATGTTCGTCAGAAGTCCAAAAGCCTAATGATGTGGCAAACTGGGTTCATTAGTAAAACCCTCCCTCCTCCCCCCGGATTTTCTATGGTTGTCGTAAGAGGGACGCGGTCCTTTCATTAACGTGTGTTTTCTATGACGAGATTTTGACCTGGCAGAATGGATTGTATTGTCGAAGTTGACGCCAACATCTTAATGATGTCGAAGAATACGGGACTTTTGGAAAAAAACAACGGGAATAAATCTGCAGATCACCGTATCGAAGCGTACGAGGCATTATTCCCTAAAAACAAACTTGCAACGCCGTTATTGACTCACACTTAACCTCCTGTTGACCGTTCCTGACTATTCCCTTAGATAAAACGGTTCTGAAGTAAGGTGTACACTTGCGACTGTCATACAATGCAAGGCTAGGGAGATTATTGCATACATTCTAAACATGCCATCCTCAAAAGCGGCTACCTATCGAGTGATCACGTATCCTATCTCGCGCTTCCCAGTGATGCGGTTTCATGGAAGAAAACTGCAAAGCGAAACCTTTGACTCCGGTTAATGTTTTCAGCTTCCATTGTTTAACTTTAGCTTGCACCAAATACTTCTGCGAATAGGAGTTTTCATTCATAGCAAGGGCTCCGCTGACCAAATACGGGCATTCTACAACGTAGCGATAGCCCACGCAAGGTCAATTTGCTTGTTCTTGGACTTTTTATAGAAGGTACCACAATGTACACGATTAAACATCTGAAGCACTCCCGTTGAAGGTGAATATTATGTCGTCAGTGTCTTCCTCAGTCGTCGACTTTATATTATGTCTAACGTGCACTCTTTTTCTGCAACCGTACAATTCCGGTAGACGAGATCTACTTATACACATCCGATTCAACGCAGTGTCAGGTTCCTGTCCCAACTCTCTTGCGGCCATTTCCTCCTACATCGATTTTCTTTCGCTTTTGCAGGTTTCACCTTCTCACGGCCCCAGTCGCACCGACTGGCTCTGTTCTCCGGTTCTTATCTGGTGCCACCGACTTTCTCTAATAAGCGGGCCTCCCTTCGTCTCCAGTCTGAGGTCATCAGTTCGGGCACTTCAACCGCCGACGTGATCCACGCCCCAGAAGGTGGTGATGCCCTCGTAGACGGGGGCAGGCGACAGCAGCAGCAGCAGCCTGCACAACAGGTGGCAGGTCTCACCGTCGTAAAGGCGGGCCCACCCTCACCCACCAGCCTGACCGCCTCCTCGCCGTCCCCTCCTCTGACCTCGATTGCCGTGCAAGTGCCAAACACCAACTTGCCGTCCGCCACCACCGATGGGCGGCCTGAGGGCTCGGCGGATATGGTGTCTGCCGAGGTGTCTATTCAGGAGATACTTCAGCTGGTTGACGACTTGGAGCATCGGCTAGATGAGGCGCAGTCGATGGTCGAACTGCGCACCAAGGAGTCTTTGAGCCTAGCAACTCGCCTATGTGAACTGGGTAAGCATAGGAAGTTGCACCAGATCTCATTTTCGCCCGTGTTGTTAAATTTACTTGTCCAATTCACGGCCACGGTCGCATGCATTTATGTGTAATATGCAGTGAGTGACCGATCTCATAAAATGCGTTTTCGATTAGTTAGGGTTACTTAGACGCGCTTGTAACATTGATTATCCTGCGACCTGGTCCTATAACATTTCGGACTCGGCAGGATGTCAGCTTTTGAATACACTGCTTTTCAATCTCCTGTAGAAACCGTACTCGGAAAAAAATGACTACTTAAGTAGCATGCATTTTTCATATCGATTTTCGATGGCCTTGCAAATTCAAATATATCTTATAGAAACCATAAACAAAAATATGCTTTCCCTCAGTCAATTAATAGAGGATCACGTCTTCTTTATATTTATACTCAAGGAAGGAGTATAATTAGGTTTTAAAAAAGTTTTCTAATTGCCGAATAATTTAGAGTCTGATCATTCGTTGCATTAGCGCTTAGTGATTTCAGTCCACAAGGTGCATGCGTTCCGCGTTAAGGGAATCACATATTTTTCAAAGCCATTAAAAAGATATCATACGGAGTCCATAAAATTTTGCAATGGATGCGGACTATGTAGTACATTTCATGAGGAGCTGTGGTAAACGGCGAGGTACGATGCTATGTGAATGGACCTTGCGAAGTCTTAAAAAAATCTCATAATTAGAAACTTTTTTAAAACCTAATTATACTCCTTCCTTGAGTATAAATATAAAGAAGACGTGATCCTCTATTAATTGACTGAGGGAAAGCATATTTTTGTTTATGGTTTCTATAAGATATATTTGAATTTGCGAGACCATCGAAAATCAATGGGAAAAAATGCGTTTTACTTAAGTAGTCATTTTTTACCGAGTACGTTTTCTACAGGAGATCGAAAAGAAGTGCATTTAAAAGCTGACATCTTGCCGAGTCCGAAACACCATAGGATTATGCCGCAAGATAATCAGTATTACAACCGCGACCAAGTAATCCTTTCTAATCGAAGACGCATGTCAGAATTTCAGCCAACATTTCATGAGATCGGTCACTCACTGTACAAAACAAACGCCCCCTCTAGATTAGTAAGGCTGTGGAGTCATTATAGATGTGATTATAGATAGGACTGTAAATCTATGCGGTGACAGATCGTACGACGTATACAACCTCTGTGTTTCCATGCCTTGGCTGAGTAACCAAATATTTGTGTACAGTGACATGAGCGCACGCAAAAGATGCAGTCGTGTCACCCTAACAACTCCTGCGACACGCTACTATGACATATCTACGTTTACGCCTGTCATCTGGTACTGTTTGCCTCCCATTTTTCCCGTCTAGAATCGACCCTAGAGAAGACAGAACGACAGTTAATGAGCTCCGAGTCACGCTTCGCGGAGCAACTACGGGACTCTGATCGGCGCATCGAGGTGGCTCGGCTTGAGACTGCATCACTAAAAACGCGACTGGAAGGAGAAGTCACCAAGTGGCGGGTGAGTGTTATTCATTTTGCATTTTCTTCACTGCCTGCCCATCGTTGTACCCATCACTGCTTGTTCCCACCTATTTAGCTTTTGATTGCTTGGAAACGTGCTGAAACCTTACTTAATAAGTAATTGGTGTGGAGTATGAGGTGGGTGAAGAAGTTGGCGTCTCTATGACACCTCAAATTTCCCAACATCCACGTTATTGGGGATAAGGGTCCGTCTGCCGGCTTCTCCACTCATTGCTGCTCACATCCCCCTTTAATCACTAGAAACCTTACCTGATTCGTCCTTCCTGTTTCTTCTTCTGCCCTTCTTCTTCTTCTTCTTCCTAACCCATCTATTAATCATTGTCTTAAGCAAAACATGCGATTAGCTCCATCTGCAACTTCTGAAGGACGTTAACCCACGACGTATTTGTCTCCAACAGCATTCAGGTATAACAGCCTATTCAAAACGGACACTCTCCGTGGACGTGGTATTCATACTTTTCCATTTAAGTTCTGTCACCCCAAAATACGTCTCTACTAACACAATCTTACTTGCTCATTCAATTACAATGACTTTTTATACGTATGGCGTCCAGGAAATTGTCGCATTCGGTCTGCTCGAAATTCCTGCGCCTTGAGCCAGCCCCCTTGCCACCACTTCATCGTTGCCTCTGACGAATGTCATTGACAGTGTAGTAACTCAATCCGTATGACCTAAATGCATATTTCAGTTACCCATTTTTCTTCCGCATTATTTTTTGCCTCTTCTGGACCAGTCCTGTGTTTCATAGACTCGCTTTTATACAGGTGAATTTATACTGCCAAACAGTTCGGCGTCAATAGCTGCTTATAAGATTACCCGTAAATTAGGACGCCTGGTTGGTAAGGGAATGCATGATGCAGCCTAAACGCCTTGTGCGCAGGTCGTACGGGCTATTCCGATCCCGTTCATGCAAAGACGGGAACGTGCTTTCCTGCTCGAAAAGCCTGGCTTAGTGTACATGGTTTCATTCCACAACTGCGACGCCGAATACGTAGGGTGGGGAGGCGAACAAGTGAACACAAACAGATTGTCGGAAAATAAGCTCACCCATCTAACACCGTATATTTCGGACTGACTATGTGGCTGACTTTGGAGAAACCTAGGTTAGACGGAAAGATATATTCCGGAGACTACTTTAGTTGCTACTGGAACAATCGGTCACACGTTGGTTTGTGGATCCCAGTGGACCAATAATGACATTTTCAGGTCTAGTGAAACCCCAAAATTTATCCTCCAAGTAGTGCAGATTCCTACTAAAATTCAGGCCCACGACCTTGGAAAGGAGGCCGACTGCTTTAACCATGCCAGATCGTTTCTTACCATTTAGGAGGGGGTTGGGGACCGAAAAGCGGCCAAAGTGGACTGGGGCTGCGAATACTTTTGGCTCACTCTTGATCTAGTCTCTCATCCGTACTAATGTTTATCACCTGTGGCAAAAGTCGCAACATTTTCATGCCTACAGTCCGCGGAGTCATTACCCTTATCAAGGGGGATCATTGCTGAGTTCAAATAGCTGTTTTACAAGCCTCCCTTTCTTTTGCTTACGAAGAAAACTTCAGTGTTATAGGATTTCTGGAATTTTTTTGTGGTCTGAAAGACCATGTTTTTCCCCTCTCTCTCCCTCTCTCTGTCAGACCATTGCCGAGGCGGAACGCTCTGCACGGGAGGCCGCCGAAACACAGAAGGCCAAGGCAGCAGACTTGTTGGCGAAACGCGCCACTGACATGGCAGACCGACTGACCGGCAGTCGGGAGCGTCGACAGATTTCCTTGCCCGTCGAGATGCCCACTGGCGTGGCACTGGACGCGCTGAGCTTGAAGTTGACACCGAAAGAGAGCGCCGTGGTGGGAGCGGATGTGGAGGAGGCAAAAGAGGAGGACGAGTCGGACACCTCCACGAGTCCCGCCACCGAGCTGTTGCTGAAACGGATCCAGGAGTTGGTGGAACGCGCCCAGCAGGCTGAAGAGCAATTGCAGATTGAACGCTGCTTCTCGAACCTCCATCGCGAGGCCTGCGAGGAAAAGAAAGATCAGCTGCTCGAACGTGTACGTTGGACACCCTTTGGGTAGACGACCGAGTGCTTCATGGGTCCGACAGTTACGCACATGAAAACTATCCAGACCATGGTTTCGCGCCAATTCCTGATGAGGCCCTCTAATCATGATCCACGATTTCACGTAGTCTATGGTTATATTTATGACGTTTTTGTTGAAATATATCAGGGACGGCAGACGGAGACTATGACCCCTTCCGACATATGCACTGTTGCTAGTCAACCAGGTCTCGAACTTGTATTGGCAAGAACCAGGAATAGAAATCCAGGATCTTCAGTTGGTTTAAAGTCAAATGCTCTACCATCTGAGCCACGAGCCCCTACCGTGCCGTCAGCAATCACGTGGGAGTAGTGTTCATCCTTCGTGCTGGGGATGGAGTGCACGTGTTCCGTTCAGCGGTGAGACCAACTCGTAGAATGACACTGCTGTGTGATATAACCCTCAGATTTCGGAAATGAGCCCATGCACAGAGCAACACCCAGGTAACTACTCCGACATACTGGCTAAAACCTGTGGGGTACGCTGATGAATTTTAATAATCTGGTGGCCAGCTTTTCTCACGGATATGCTCATCTGATTATGTGGATGGACTTATAAAGGAAACAGTAGGTCCTCTATCAGTCCTGAAGGCAAATTAACAGGTAACAAGTGCGCATCGTAGCGAGACACAGACAATGCATCACGAAACCCATTTTCATATTTACTCTGCTTATTCAATGGCAGTGCGAAGCTAAGGACCACATCGCTCGTCCCTTTCTCACTGCAGTCCAACAATCATGCTTCGTCCCTAGGGGTCGTCTCTTTTGAAAACGATGAACCGCGTACTCTTCTTGTGACAGTCCTAATCAAGCCCGTTTTGACCGAGTTTCTGCGCATCGCGAAGCCGCCTATGCCATCACAGCCGCTTGTAAGGTCTCTGCCGCCGTTGAGCTGTCCCCGTGCTACCCTTACCAAAGTTCTTAGACAACTCCAGGGCTTTTCTCATAATATCTATCCAAGTTTGCTTTTAGCTGCCCCTTTGCAGTCTTTACGGCGTAGTTCGTGCTCGAAGAACATTTGGCAGAGGTGGCACCCTCGTCTCCCGAACCGGCCTCGGGCGAAACCCCGGAGCCCGCTTATTGACCAGGACATGGCATGGATATTGTGTGTCATTTCACTCTTGTGCCTCCAAAATGTGTGAACGCCGCTACGTCAAACCTAGACAATAGCCTTCTTTCCCTCTCGGAGGTTTTTTTTTCGACAGAAATCCAACCATGTCGGTATAATGAACTGGGACGTGTGTGGCGCACAGAAGACACGGACAGATACTTGGTCAATCAGTGCACCGAAGGGCATCTCCAGTCGTTTTGTTTCGACTTGCAATTGGCTCACGTCTGAAGCGGGAAGCGAGAGTACGTCTCACGACGCGCCAGTCTTCCCGACTATTCTATAATTAACCCCGAGTCATGGCGGTTTTTCTGGGACACGGTGAACGAGCTGCAGTGTGTTCGCATTTTACACTCGGCTGCCGTCTCCGATCATGGGTTATAGGGGCGAATAAAATGTCTCTCCCCGCACGTAGATTGACGTCTGCTCAGTCTCTTTGTTCTTGGTGCTTTTTCACCCCTCTCAATTTCTTAAGGTACAATGAACCACAAGAAGAGAGGCGGATGTTCACAGACTTATATACAATAACAGTATAGGTAATGACATTAAGACTAGTATGATCATTCTGGGAGCGACGCGTCACCGATTTGGTTGCATGACCTAACATACATGTTTTCCACAGCGTTACGGTTCCAATTTAAAACCTTCCCATGGGGGTTCTTCAGGCCTGTGGTGGGTTAGGGTTGGCTGAATGTGTCTGGCAATCCGGCGATGGCCATTCTCGTTTTATTTGTATTTTGTAGCATTCTTTCTGAAATAACTCCTTTTCTCGCCTCCACGACATGTCCTACCCCACTGCAGCCGTCACCGCCACCAATAGCATCATCATCATCATCATCATCATCATCATCATCATCATCATCATCATCATCATCATCATCATCATCATCATCATCATCATCATCATCATCATCATCATCATCATCATCATCATCATCATCATCATCATCATCATCATCATCATCATCATCATCATCATCTCACACCCATTTTATTTTCTTGCCTTACAGGATCGGCAGATCGCCAGCCTCTGCGAGGCACTGCAAACAGTTAAGCAGGCTCGCGAGCAGACGCAAATGGCTTCCAGGCACGCTTTGATGCAGGAGCAAGAGCGGTCTGCCCAATATCTGGAATGCCTTAAGGTTAGTTTAGATTGCAGGGATCAATATATATGGGGTGGGGTAGACGACGGCCACGCTATCGCGCCCTGAGGACAGGTGGAGTATATGGACGTTGTCTACACTACTTTGTTCTTTTTCCTAGGACTTGGTCTACACGTTTTTCTCACTTACGACCCTATAAAGCCCCACACATGAACTAAGAAAGAGGTGCCATGTCCTTCGAACTGTCCTTCTGATAAAGTGTGCGCAGCTTCCCTTGTCTCAAGCCTCTAGATCAAGTCTATATCCGCTCCGTTGTGTCCTGCCCATTGTCCGTAGCGTGATACAGCTAGCACGAGAGCAGTTGTATCCCCCATGCGTCGCTACCGCAGGTTTTGTAAGGACATCCGCGCAAAAAATTCTCTTTAACTTACCAGCCCCCCTTTTTCTCCACTCAGGCTGCGGAGAAGTCCTCCGAGGCTGCCAATCGGCGCGCACAGGTTGCTGGTAGTGAGGCGGCCATGTTACGCGAACAGGTTGCCCAACTCAAGGACGAGTTGGCTGTCGCCACTGAGAATTTGGCCTCTGAAAAGCTGAAGTGCAATGCTGCAGTGAACAAAATTCAACAGGTTAGTGTGCCCTTGCCCCCTCCGCTCCGGGCGGCAGATAATTCAGTATTGATCTTGACCAGTATTTTAGAAGCCAAGAGAGAGAGAGAGAGAGAGAGCGAGAGAAGGCATTTCTAACGCAAACGAAAGTACGTCCTGGTAGATATATGCCGTGAAACACAGAAATTCAGACGAAATAGACAATAATGACTTTCCTTGTGGAATGGTGACATATTGACATGGTCGTCCTTCCAGATACCCAGCCGGAAGTGCTGGCGAGGAGGGTGCTAGCGGCGAATACCCTATCAGTGCTTGCATTCGTATCTCATCACTGATAGCTAGCTTTCTATGGCCTTGCAATAAAAGCATAAAGCCGCGAAGGCCAGTATAAAGACCGTTCAGCAGTTGGTCGATACCGAACTTCCATGTGCTGTCACTTCCCGGCAATGCAGCGCTCCTCCTCGAAAAAGAGGATTTATATATCTTACCGCCACGACCCTTTTACCCATTGGTGTGTGAATTTTCCCAGCAGTTTCGCCGATGTAGTGTTCCCCGAAAAAGTTGCATCATCGTCGTCTACGTCAAAATAAAGGCCATGGTATAGAGGAGGACCCCACTTAACTGTCAGTAGACTATGGATCGTGTCATATGGGGTTTTATCTTGCCATGCATTCGCAGGCTGTTGCAGAAATTAAACTGCCAACAGCGATTACTTCCCACGACCTCACACCTAAACTTTCGTTATTTTGTAAAGTTTACTTTTTGTTTATTGTTTGATTATTACTCTCATTTCCGTTGTCCTACAATAGCGTAGGATAAGACTTTCACAATAAATCAAGGTAATTTTTCTGTTTTCCTTCATTTTGTCAGCGTATTGTGCTAGCGTGATGCCCCATCCATAAAACTCCCTTTATTATAAATCACGTATGGCACGTCCCACAGTCTACTGACAGTTCAGTGGGGTCCTTCTCTATACCGTTGCCAAATAAAGTAACGAGAGAGACATAATTTGAAGATTAGACAGTATAGGCAAAGCCCGATTATTGAACCCAAAAGTTGCGGTCTGTGGACTTGTTGCGATTTGTTGCATTACGCAAAATGTTCAGTCACGCCAGCAAGGACTCGGCATGTAAAAAGTAACTACGCGATATGAAATGTCCACAGGCACTGAGTCGGCGTTACTGATGTGGGTGGCAGCATTACATTTGGTTTAGTTTGCCAACCAAATCAAAAGCATCTTACCACACGGCAAAATTGGCAACGCATAGCTGCGCTGTTGGAAGGCTGATGCTGATAGCTGTGACGTTTGCGAATTTTCGCGAAGCCCCAAATCGCGCGCTTTTTTACTAAGGAGTTGCAGCCCGAGCTAAGAATGAAGAGAAGGAGATGAAAGAAGCACAGAGTGTGGGTGCGTGTCTTTACCAAAAAATCACTCGCAATCATACTCCATTTCATAACGATGTACGATAGGTAACGCGCGCGATATGGCCAGATTGTAATGGCATTTGGACTAGACTAGACAAGAATTCAACAATTCTCAGCGACCATCGGTGATTGCATTTTACTCCACTAATCCGAAAAGGATGGGTGAGTCTTGATTATTTTCCAGAAAGCTAGTGGGTCCTACACTTATGTAAATTCTTATACGCCAGATGCTTCGGATAGTCCGTAATTTTAGTGTTCCACGTACTGTTTAGGCTAAACCATGCGAAGAAGGGAACTCACACGGTCGGTGCGAATTTCAGAAACCTTCCGGTCTGACATTCTATCGATAAAACTTCGGTCTTCTGCGCAGTGAGAATTTTGCTTCAAGGTTCCACCAAAACGGCTCTTCAGACTTCACAATGTCCGAATGTTCTGAGAGTTGTAGAAAACGCATGCAACTCAGTACTGCACACTTTTCAGTCGTTAATTTCCCTGATTGACCGATCGACACTGACACAAAAACGGAAGCACTTATTGACGTGCTAACAAGCAGATTCCTTTTTGTCTTCAGCAACATGCAGACAAACTATACTTGGTAGGCATCGTCATCATTGTTGTCCTGCAAGCTTGGCTGCAACCCCAAAACATGTTGGCCACTGTCATCAGCTCGGCATTTTTAGTAGACGCATTTGAGAAAAAAAGTAAGATATTTCTTAGCGCAAATTCAATGAAGTATCGAGTTCACACCTTCAGAAAACGTATACTATAAAACGGCGTCGAGCGGCCAACTATTCGAATTATTGCCGGTTGTTCCACCTCTGAGCTAGCACAGAATGGCATGATTCTGTTGATTTCTTCCTTTTTTGGTATGGCCAAATTTTCTAATGCGATCATAAGGCAAACCTACTGTGCTCGGAAGATTGACAGTCGTACCGAGAAGACGCCCGGCGCCGGACATATTCGCATATTTTAGCAGTCGGACACTTGTAGTAGTTCTTAATGGAGAAGAAACACACACATACACATCCGCTCACTCGGCCGTTTCATTTCTGGCGGGCGGTGAATGCCTGCTATCTGTGCAATTTAGCCAAAACAGAATGCTTAGCCCTTCATAAGCTGCCATGGGGTGCTAACAGCCAAATACACACTTCGCAACCAACTGTCAGACATTCTAGCAGCAAATACTGCTGTTGTCCACCCTCCCTCCATGTGCCAACTTCATTGACTATGCATGAATGCCGCACGTAACGAGTGCGTGGGAGACGTGTCAGCACCGACGACAAACAACTCCATAGAAGACGATCACTGTTAGGTGACCGGATAGCAAGTAGTTTATAGCCTCGTGCAGGGCTCGAAGAGCTGCAAACCTTATAGTTCTTTCAACATACTCCTTTTTGGCTAACCAAGAACGTTATAAAAATCATAGTTGCCTGATGGTCTGATGGTTGCTACGCATCCGACAGATGTAAAGACCCGAACCTGACCCCGTGCACCCTGTTACTCACGAAGCTTCATTGGGACTCGTTATTAGGAGGAAGAGGAACATTGGAAATAACCATTTGCGTATACTATCAACGAACACAATCTCAATTAGTCCATAAACTGCGACATAGTGACTCTCCGTCGCCTAATTTTCTGGCCTCCTATAAAGATCCACTTCAGGCCATGTTCTAAGGTTTTATATATATTTTTTCCAATCAGTTTTTGTGACTATGCAAGATTAGTCAACTTTCCTAGAACAAAGTGATAAGTATTTCATATCACCGAGACAAAGGTGGACGGTACATTCCTTTTATTCCTTAACGATGGACTCACGCGAGAGTTCGAAATATCGGATCAATAAACAGCTTGTCCCAGCGAACACCTTTCAATCTTATTCGTCTCAATTTTCCGGACCCGGCATGTTTTCTACCAGCCGGAATATGTAGATATATAACGGAGGGGCGACGATAGAGCCTGAGGGAGGGGGTAGATTGATACAACATGAACAGGCAACCACCTGCCGGGCCAAAGTCGACCAAGATATGATAGCAAAGGGGAGACGAGAGTCTAGGGTGGGGGGAGGGGTAGATTGATACAGCACTATTTTGGGCTTGTTTGCTTCCATTCAGCCAATCATAACACTGACCGCCAGCTGGGGCCGGAAACACAAACATGCGCTCACACACCTGGCGCAGCTGGTCCACCACTGGGCTCTACCACAGATCGTAAACACTTCATCCTACCGAAGTTAATTAGTGCCTTGCCCGAAACAGTGCTGCATCGATCTCCCCCCCCTTTCCCCCCTATACTCTGTCGTCTCCCTTCTGCTGTCACAGCTTGGCCGACTTTAGCCTGGCAGGCGGTTGCCCGTTCGTGTTCCCTGTCCCCCATATGGAGCTTGTTTGTCCTAGGAAGTCCATGAATCGGTGTGCGTCCATTTACGGGCGAATAAATACCCGATCTGCCACGACAGAGATGCAGGTGGTGAGGCATGACATGACATGACTTTTTAGGGTCAGACCCGAAATATCAGGGAAAATTTGAGTCGAAGCCAATCATCCACTGTGGAATAACCACGTAATGTCCACTCTACACGCAAATGGTACTGTTAGTAGTATAGTTTTATATGACAGACAGTTTTGCTGTGCATATTGTTCCGCCATCAGCGGCAACGGGCCAATTTTCCCCACTTCCCTGCCGTATTCTCTTTCACGAGTCTGTGATCACTTGCCGTCCTCCCCGATGTAGTTAACTATGCAGGAGTCGAGCCGCCTCTTTTGGACGACGCTCACCGTTTCGTGTCGGTAGTCCACAGACGCCAACCTGTCAGGCGATAGTCATAAGCACTTCATCGGACCAGTATTCATCAGTTTCTCGTTACCTGCCATGAACTTACAGAGGACCCATTTGGGCAGAATAGGTTGCGTTCTCCTGCTATGTTCATGTTACCTTTTATGCCGAACTTTGTTAATTTTAAAGGAATAAATGCGTAGTGTTCACGATTGCTAGATCTAACAACTATTAGCGTAATTTGCAAGCGAAATATCAGGTCATATCTTCTGAAATGCAACGGTTGCATTTTTGCCGTGGAAATCATATCCGGACTCCTTGAATAAAAACTACTGCAGCTCTGAATCATAATGAAGACAACGAAGACTCACAGAACATTTATTGATTATTTTATCCGATCCTTTTGATTTTTGAATGTCATATTGTTAATGAAGCTGCGGAATTTTTCTTCCGTAATAGCTGACCAATATGGGTATGTGTTGACTCATCTACGCGTTCTTTAACCCAATGCAAAATTTGTGTCGCTACTATCCTTTCCGTCTTGTTTCTCTTTGGGCGAGACTCCCTACCTGACTAGGTTTTCATGTAGACCTATTTTGACCTAATGGAATAACGTACTGCATCCGGACAACCAACTTCTTCGATCTGACATAAGAAAGCCTGTCATTTGTGTTTCTAATCCAAACCATGAGGGGCCACCTCGCCTCACGTATGCACTCCTGAGTGATAGACCTTTTACGGTCTTATCAAAGCGGACATGTGCTTTCGCCATTCCCAAACTTACCAGATGCTGCCTATTATCCTCGGATCAGTTGGAAATTCGTTGAATTTCTAAAAGTTAGAACGTGCTGGTGTATCTGTGAGCGTAAACTGTCATAACTTTACCTGTTTAACAATAGTTCGTACTCCCCTTCGGGCTTTTCCACTGCCTGTCAGCGTTAACCATCCCCACGAAAGAGGCCTAGTGGAACGGACATGTCAGAGCATCCTTATCATATTCAGAAAATCACATCACAATCGTGGCCAGGAAATGCTGGCGTTTCAACGTATTTCGGCTTAGTTGCTTGCATTGGCGTTTTATGTGTAAACCAGTGAAGATCAGGCTGCGTTTCTTCAATTGTATTCGGTCGTCGCCAATACGATCGGCAGTCCTACACTCTTTGCCATGGAATCAACTAGAATTCAGAGCGCGCATACAGATAGGGTTTCTCATATTCCAGAACTAACCAACTAATTATATGCAGAAGTTTTTCGCGCGACTTTCCTCCCTAGAAAAATACCTAAAGATGGCGACATAGCCTCATGAGCACGGTCCTAACGACGTCCAAGTTTTAGGAGATTTTAGCCTTAGCGATTCAGTGACTAGCTGCTCTCAGTGCTCGAGGTACTTTGTTGAGCCATAAGTTTCGATACAACTATAGGTCTTCGTAAGCCCTCCACACTCCTTTAAACGTACTTTGTGTACAAATCAGAGGGCACTGGTACTCACGAGCTGGTTTCTTCCGCTCGTAGGGCTGTCCTCGACTGTATGGGACTACCCGCATTAGCGGTGGGAACTGAGCTCAGCGCCTGATAAGAAGGAATCATACGTGCCGATTATTCTAGCAAAAAAGCAACCTCCGTTTTTCTTCCCTCCAATGTATTGCGTCTTCAGCTCCCATACACATCGCCCCATTCAATAGCGTGCGTAAAATTTTGGACTGTGTGATAAAAGGTTGGTCAATCGCTTTTCGTCGTCGATCAGTCATTATGAGGTTAGGCATTCTGAGCTTCAGAAGTTACGTTTAAAGAGACCTACTAGGACGGGCGGGTAACAGTCGTTACGTCGCTGGCTAAATCTACACCGCCTGAATTTCTGTAAACCAAAGCGGCTATGAAAAGCAGGCAAATTTTACTTATCGTAACAACGCCATGCCTTATTTCCTCTTTTTCCATGCCTTTGCATCTTTCTTTGCTTCTCTTTTAACAAGGCAACTAGCCCTGTTCGGCTAATAATTTATTCTTCCATCGACCCTAACATTTATGTTATTTGGCAACCCCGTGCTTACCGATCCATGTTAACTCCTGAGTGTTGTCTTTTCCAAATACACCCAGCTGAAGCGGCAGAGGAAATCAGGTATTTTTATGTTTAGCTATTATTTATGTTTACCCTCGGCTTTGAAGTGCGACTGCCCTAACCAGTAATGCGCACTTTCTAGTTTTGATCACATTTTTATGCTAGAGCAATCCGGGAGAGACTGTCAAATGCCTTGTCTGGCAACAATCGGGTTTGAAAGCATCCTTCAGCCTGCCATTCGGACCAATCTTGTGGGTAGAAACAGCGTTGTTCAGACACTTTCTGCAGTTGACGCCCTACAGGACTTTTTAGGTCTTTGCATTCGTCCGGTTGGTGAGAGTAGGATATGCAATCCCCCCTTGGATGGTTGTTCAAAAATCTATCTTCTTATTTAGGCAGGTGTGGTCCATAACCGTTTGCCTGGCAATCGGTCGCGAAGGGGCTATACGATTCGTGGATTCTCTCCTTCGCTAGCGTTAATAACGTTAGACGTGCCTATATCGGGCTTACAGTTAAGGTTGGTGTCAGGAGTTGGGTTATGCTTAGGGCTAGAGTTGTCGGGCTTGGGTTATGGTTTGAATTTGGGGTTGAGACTAGGATTGGGGTCTTGGTTTAGGGTTGGAGTTTTAGGCGGAATGGCATTACCGACAAAGACAAGGGAGACTGGAATGGCCATTTCTGGCTTATTAGCCTACGCCAGCCAGTCATACCCAAGCCCGAAGTGTGGAACACCCAAGGCTCGAACTCGCGACCTGTTAGTTAGAAGTCCACGCCTCTAACCGCTGGGCCACGAGCCCGTCGCCCTGTCGGTTTCGATGGGGAATATACAATGGTAGGGGGCGCTCACCGATCGTTATTAAGGAACTCACTCGTTCCGATGTGCCCTACGGACTCTTTCTCGAGCCCAATCAGCGGCCGCACAGAGGCGCACGATATAGGCAGAATGGCATTACCGACAAAGACTAGGGAGACTGAAATGGCCATTTCTGGCTTATTGGCCGTCGTCAGCCAGTCATACCCAACCCCGAAGTGTGAAACACCCGAGGCTCGAACTCGCGACCTGAGATTTTAGCCTTGGCGATTCAGTGACTAGCTGCTCTCAGTGCTCGAGGTACTTTATTGAGCCATAAGTTTCGATACAACTACAGGTTTTCCTAAGCCCTCCATAGCCTTTTAAACGTACTTTGTATACAAATCAGAGGGCACTGGTTTTAGGATTAGGAACAGGGTTAGGATTAGAGTTTTTATGATTAGCCTTAGGGGGGGGGGGGAGGGTTAGGGTTAAGTTTTAAGGTTAGCCTTAGGGTTTTAAAGCTTGAGTTAGGTTTACGACTACGTCCGTGTTTGACTCTAATGTTTATGGGTTAGCGGTTGGAGTTGCCCACAACGGGCATGACTGCGGTTGGCGTTAGAGTTACATTTGACTGCAGTTGTTCTAGTGGTTTTACATACCCTACCCTTACCGTCCGGCCAGTGTCATCTCCCCCGAATCTCGTCCGGACGCCATGAGCGATTTAGGTAGACCGGACGTCACGTTTACTGCCGTCGGTTTTCTTTTTGGCCTGAAAAACAGGAAGAAACAGATGGAAGATTGGGCGGCGGGGGTGCCCAACATTTGTTAAGTTGGACGAATTGTTGGCCGAATTTCATGTACGCCAGCGACTCTGCCATATACACCACTGTTGATGCGTTTGCCTCGTTTATACCCCTTACGAATGGGTGCTTTCCGCCCTCGTTGTATGAACGAACGTAATAACTCCAGGCTTTTGATACTATGTTCCTTCCTCTGGCGAAAACCTGTGGTTTCGCCATCCATCATGGAGGCCTCCTGTATGTGACAGCGCGAAACGTTGCCACCTCACGTCTCCACCGGCCACTCCGGAGTCGAACTAGTTTTAGTCGTTGTCTCCCTCAATCCCTGTCTTAACCTTTGCCGTGAAACGAATGAAACAAACTTTAATCAGGAGGGGCATTCTAAACCTGAAGTTTCTGTGTTTAAGCAGAAAACGCCAACATGGCAACAGTTATTTGTAGCCGAACCCTTGACAGCACAGCTTAGACCGTACGTGCCCTTAACGTTGTGGACAACAGTAGAACCGGTTCTGATGATGACCGTCGCACTAATTGTGTTTAACAGGTTGCACGCCCAACCTGGGTTACTTACTTACTTACTTACGGATAGCTGTTGTTTTTGCGGCCGGAACCCTGGACTTTATCTCGGAATTCATACTAAAAGTGCTACTTTTTTTCTCAGGACTATGAACTTGTTGTGCGAAGGCGAGGTTTCTATCAACTGCGTTTCTTAAACTAACATCTTTCAAGCCTAAATCGTAGAAAAAAGGTTTTCGAGGAAAGTGCGCATTGACAGGCACTTTTATAGGTAAATGTCTAATGATCCTTAGGAGAGACCATTTGTTGTATCCGAGCCAGTAAAGCCTGTGCTGACGGTCAAACGAACTGGGGGATTTGCCCTGGGCTTTCACAAGCAACGCCTGAAAACAGCGTGGGTTTTCCACAGTGCTCTTGCGCGCGGGTCAGCCAATCATGTCGCCTATATGAGGTCGTTACATGTCCCCCATCTCGCCGGTAAGGTCAAGCAATCAGGACGGGAAATCGCGAATGCGTTTTTGATCGTAAATCTGCCCCCTGAGCATTGTTCGGTGGTTGCTAATGTCACAACAGTTGTTTAAATAGTATCCCTTTTTCGTCGCTACCGTTCGTCTTGTGCACCGCATAATAGTGTTCAGTTTGCCGCACCCATTGTGTGTCTCCCGAAGCACAGTTCAAGCCTATGAACCTTTTTCCATCGGAACTCTGAACACTCTTGCAAGTCCTTGCTTTGGCATATAAAAGGAGAACGAGGAGCCATTTCGAACCATCGATAAACGGAGTCCTTTAGAGACCTTCACACACACACACAAACACAGCACACTCACTTTTCATGTGTTGAAAGACCCTTTCCTGCGTCTTCCTCGGACTAACTTCGCAGCCTCTGTATGCTTCTCGCCCATAATGTGCTCTGTTTCGCACCTCAGTCAATTACCTGGGTTATTTCATTTTCATTTTTCTTGTGCAGATTTTGTCGGGCGAGAACGCGGACGCTTTAGAACTGATGATGCTCTCCGAACTCGAGAACCTCAAGGCCGGGGGTGGCAGCAGCGGTGTCGGCGGCTCCAGCCTCTTGAGTTCCAACAAGAAGGCAACCAACAAAAAGTTTACAAGCCAGCAGCATCTCTTTCGACAAATGGACCGCAAGTACAAGCGTCTCGTAAGCGATATGGAGCAGCTGCAAGCCAAACACCGTGCGGAGATGAAAGAGGTACGTACTGCCGCACGAGACCTTGTTTTGACGCACGGTCTTAACGCAGCGTGCGCGGAAACCCCTGGCATGCGCCAAATTAACGAAAAATCATGCTGGTTAATGAGTCCTCCCCATTCGTCACCCAAGACAAAAAGTCTCAGCTAAACGACCTGAGTACAGGTGCAAATGGAAACAGGTAACCTGTCAAGAAAGGCGTAAATTACACACGAAGATAGGAAATGTGGTCGCGACGTCATTTGAGGACAACAATCATTCACACTATGTGTTTGGAAAAACCAAAAGTCAATCTACAAGCAAAACTGATTGGCATAGCTGTGGTCGGGTAGAAGTAAGACACGACACGAAAGTCCAGGCCCTCCTCGTAGCAAACATTTCCTCCTGTGCAAGCCCCACGTTCCAAGTTCCAAAATTTGATCAGTTTAGTCTGGAGATTGCATACAAATGAATAACTAGAAAATATTGACAAGTGCAGTATATATTTGGCCGAATGTCCTCAGGTTCTTCTTACCAAATTTAGTATTTTAGATCGAAAGACCTTTAGATTTGAGATTGCTGTATATTCAGTAAAAACCGTACACGTCAGTTTTTTGCTGTCAGTAGGTCGTTTTCTGAATTGTGCTGGTATTGTCTGACAAGAGTAAAGATACTTGCAATTGGGGTCTGATCAAGAAAGTCCTCAAACAAAACTGTTCTAGGCTTGTACGCCGAGGTACTGGTTGCATCTTTTATTTGAGAGAAGGAGCGTCATCCGAAGGTATTATATTCTCCTTGCTTTTGGTTGGACCTTCATATTCGACTATCATCGAGGTGACAGCTATGGGCTTTTAAATATGTATCCCACTTGGAAGTTTTCGTCATAAAAGGACCACCTGGGCTGCTTTTGTCGGCCTGCCTCAAGGTGTACCCTCACTGTGGAACTGGTGGTTATGGCGCACCCATTGAAACGATGGTGACCGTTGCTGTTCCGGAAAGGGGCGCAGTAGTGGATTGTGCGCGTTCGGCCATACTGAAACAGACTTGCCTCGCGCCTATCTCACTCAACCCTATCGCGCCTCCCGAGTTACGATGGCAAAACAAAACAGAATTAACTGAGTCTGATCACCGTATGCTTGATTGAATAAAAACAGATAAGAAACCTACTTACAAGGATTTTGCATGACATCTAAGTACAGACATAATTCCTCTTTTTCTAATTTGGATTAAATAAAACATTGACAAGTGTATCCTGTAAACACACCAGGTATGCAATGGTGTTGTTGAAGCATCTGCCCGATAAAAATGTCGTCTCGTTTGCTTGCGAGTCGTTTTCCTTCTCCCTGTTTATTTCTAGACACCTTTCAGTTATGCAAAAAGTGCTACGGAGTCGCTCTGTTGATCTTACTATTCGCAAAAAGATGGTCGGAAAGTGTTATCAGCAAAATAATACCTGCTATCGATCAGCGCCTGCGCCTTTCTACGCGACTGTGATAGGTTCTTCGACCAAACGGACCCTTTGCCTCCGCTCTGTGGCCACCGTGCACACGTTGGTTACACCCTGCAAACGCACCACATTTCCATCTCATAAATAGACCTGCTCGTTAGAATTGCTATAAAGGTCACCTTCAGAAGCAGCCGGGCTCACTAACTCAAGGACTGCGTTATCAGTCCAGTTGGCAGCTCTGCAAACCACAAATTCAAAGATGCTGCAGTTGTTTCTCCATGCTTTTTAAGTGAGTACCCAACTGCAGAACAGGTGGCGACCACTTCGGCACTCGAGGCCGGTGTAACAGAAGGGATAAGGTCTCAGTACAACCAGCACTACTCATCCGAGTTACGTCGGAGGCTCGATCGAAACTCTTGGTATGCCCAAATTTGTCTGAACTTACTCGCCCAAACCACTGCCACGTATGGAATCTACCAATGCTTATACAGTACACAGACTGCCTAAGTAGGATGTCATAAGCAATACCTGTGGATTCCACCCGATGACTACCAGGCTAAGGTATTCAAAGGCGAATCTTACCGGACTTGAATGCGGTTGACTCGATTGTAAAAAATATGACTACCTGGTCGCTATTCGAAGCCACGTCGGCAAAAATGGCAGTGTTTTAGCGCAACCAGTACCTTAACCACCTGAGTTCCGTGGCCGTACCGTGAGCCTCAACTTCTTCACATGTAGCTTAACTTACATGTTAAACCTATTGTCAATGCTAGTATAGCATGCTGGCTGTTCAAGCAGCTTTTCCTAGGCAATCAATCTAGAATCCACGAAACGATTACCACTCAAGTTGAAATTGTATGCTTTAGAAACTGCGCAGTTCAACTGGTTACTAACTTATGTAGGCCATATCAGTCTCTCTCTTATTCCCTTCTTTTTACCATCAAAAGTTTAAGGCAAGACAACCAGAAACGTGACTGGTAGCGGTGACTGAACCGTTATATTCGAAATTATCAGGTGTCACGGCTTGCTGGTCATTTCACGCCAGAACTAACTCTGATAGTCTATTCGTAGCACAGTACAGGAGACTTTTTCATCCCAACTCCCTCCCCCACCGTCTATCTTGGGCCTTTGTACTGCATCAGTTAGGTCTGGACAAACGGAATGCCCGCATGCCAGGCAACCGGCATAGATCAGCAAATGTCACTTTCATGTGGCTGAATATTTTTCATCGCGACGGACATCATGAGTCCGTGACTCAGTGGTAGAGCATTCAGTTCAGTGACCATTTGAGCCGAAATTGAGGCCACGAATCTGCCTGACTTGAAGTTGGGGTATGACTGGCCAGCAATAGCAGGTGGACTTGGGCTGACCATTTCATTCTGTATTCTCTATACCGGTTACACTTCTTAGTCTCGGCTTCGACCGTCTTCATATTTATCTGTCTCTTGCGGTTTTCGCCTAATTACTGTGGTCAATTTTCATTTAAATCACGAAGTCTTCAAGTTCCCATTCTCCAGCTTTTTGGCCCAACAGTCTCTGTTGAGGCGTCCGTCGGATGGTAAACTTTTCGCCCTCACTTAACACCATTTATTGATCAGGCGTTTACCGGTGGATGTAAGTCCTTTACATGGTTTCGTCGCATCTGTCTCTGCGGCTTGCCCTGCCGATGGCAAGAGCCTGTACCTCTCTGCGTCTCTCGGCTTCACTCCATCTCGCCAGCACTGAAGCCATGTACCACAGGAAGGATGTGATCGGGCCTTGTTGATATGTTTTCGAAATCATCATCCAGCCTGATTTCTGCGCCCTGCAGCCAACTCTGCCCCCCCCCCCCCATCAGCCGCTCCAAACCCGCACGCGGCTGCGCATTTCTGTGTGCTGTGCTGTTCGAACGTCATCCGAAGCAGCAGCAGCAGCACCAGTCCTCCCGGACACGAGGGTGATTTTGCCTACGCGATTTGCTTCTGTGTGTGTGCATCGGCCTGCGCGCAGGCAACACATGGCGCCACGGCCGGTGTGTGTGTGTGCGTGCGGTTGCCTGGTGTTGCCTCTGAACTGTGTGGCAGGCTGCGTGGTATTTGCTGCCCAGGTTTATCCACAAGCAACGTCTACTTACGCTCGTCACACACACACTCTGTGGATTGCACAGGAATTGTCGAAAATCAGGGCATTCTGGTGCAGGGCAGTTGCTGAATCGATTCTTGGTTGGTTTATGATCTTGGCATAAGCAAGTGTCCAACGCATGACAGTATGTTTCTTTGACATGGTTCACGTGCTCTGATGCCCTGTGACCCCGTGAAAGCCGTTTCCGTTTTTGTGATCTACTTCAGCTTCTATTAGCACCATAGCTCACCCAGCCGTTGTCCTCTCCACTGCAGGCAGGGAACTGTGTTAGTCGTGACATCCTTTCACCGTCAGCAGCGTCTTGCTTGCCTTCGATTTTCGTGGTCGACTCGTCTATTTTCCAGAATGCGAATACATTTGGTGTAATAAAATCTCCAAAAACCGCTTTTTTATGGCCAACAAGATCTTCCTATCCCAGACCCGCTTTTGGTCCGCATCTGCGCATATACCTTGCACCGTCCTTTAAAGAGGGAGCCTGCATCCTTGCATCAATCATAATTAATCCGTCTAAGCTGACGAACTTTCCGCCTGGAGATGTCGGCAAGACTAACTCATATGATCCCCTAAACAGGCCATGGAAATAAGAACACCCCGCCCAAGTAATAGAGGTGGACCTGCCTATAATTGCGGAAGGGACGAATTTTTCCGTGTCCTAACCCCAAAAATAACCCTAATATCAAACTAAACCGTTGCCTTGATTTTAGACCATCCCATCCTCAACCTTTACTAGGAAGTTAACACTAGGCCATACCTTAACCTTTAACAGGATCCTTTAACTTTAAATCTGGTCTTAGACTTAGTCCTTGACTTAACCGTGACCTTAAACTTGATCCTACTTTCACTGGGTGTCGGGTCGAAGCCACCCGTATTGCAGGCGGTTCCTGTCCTCATGTCCTGTTTAAGGGGGCCATATAAGTCAGTCTTACCAAGATGTCTTCCGCCGGCAGGACTCGAAATTCGATTTCTAGCGTTCAGGATTGGTACCTTACCGTTATACCTCCAGGGGATGCTCCTTTTACTCCTTATGTCTGATGACCACTCACCGTAAGACGCAGTTTTAATCCCCTGATGATGTATATAGTTGCTAGAATACATGTCTCCGCTTTTTTGAGTATTTGCTTCTCAAGTCAAAACGAACGTGTTCTTTTTGTTCATGGCTGATAGCAGAGTGTGTGACCGATTCCCTTGATGATTTTCGATTCAAAACATGTGTTTGCCTTAGCCTCTTATGTCTCATGCGGTAAATTCAATTTTACTAAATTCCACGCGTTAATGTCGAATTCGGGCCAGTGGGTGGCTGACCGTGGACACTCAAATGAGCTAGTAGCGCAGCACCCCCATCGGTGTCATTGTTCAGGCTTTGCTTTTGCTTCCTAACAGACGCAAAGTCGGCTGGCGGCCAGCCAGGAGGCGGCTCAGAAGGCGCGAAATCAGGCGACCCGTCTGGCCGACGAGGTCTCCTTCCTGCAGTCCCAACTGTCCGCGGCCAAGGCGGTTGCGAGTGCCGCCGGACGCCCTCACACCCCGAGCTCCATCACTCGCCTGCGGAACGCCGCAACAGCACGTCTCTACGCCTCCTCCAGCAAGAATACCCTCCTTTCCACCAATGCCCTCTCTCCAACCAGCAGTGCCGACGCCGGGGCCACTGCCACTGTCGCGGGTGATTCCCTTTCCGGCGAAACGGGCCCTGAGTATAGAACTGAGCAGTCCTCTCAGGCCGTGTCAACGGTAAGATCCGCTGCCCTTTTTGGGCAGTTCTTCCTTTGTCCCCCTCTTTAGGAATTTCACTTTTTTCACCTGAAGTAGTCTGTGTATATCTTTTTTTGACGCTTGTGTTTAGGATGTCCCTTGTAGAGTGCCTCTACGCTAGTGCATGCCTTATCGCAACCTGTGATACGAGTTTCAAGAAGTGTTACTAACAAAGACGGACGATTGAGATGACAATTCCCGGCTTATTCGCCGTCAACAGTCAATCATTTCAGAAACTCTATTCTAGCCCCACACAACCCCTTAGCACGTTTTGCTGGTCGCTACTGTGGGCTTCGAAATCCAATTTTTCCCATCTTAGATCGACACACGAACCACTGGGTTGCTACGGAGCTCACTGTATCTAGTAGCTACTTTGCACCTCCCACGTTTCACGAGAACTCCGCTTCGTCAGTGGCCTCAGGCTCCGACTCGTCTACGGACCCCACGTCGGTCGTCTTCGAACAAAAAGGACTAGTTTTATTGTTTGCACTAAGCACTTGGGTGTCGGGGCAACTTCACATTTGAATATTATCGTATTCTGCTGTTCGGCCACTTATGCTCCGACTACTAAATTATAGGGAGTCGGAGTGAAAAGACGAAGGAATTTTGAATTATTTTATGTACTCAACGCCTGAAACTATTAACCTTACTTTTAACTAGGTAGGATTGCCTACGTGATTTTCTAATATTAGTAAGAATTTAACATAACCTCAAGCCACTTTGTGTTCAGTGACACGTAGGCATTCCGCCGAAAATCTACCCAACTACTAAGTATAGTCTCATTTTAAAAACGCTAGTTTGACTAGTTTTGACCGACGAATGCACCATCCTATTAAACAACCACTTTTGTTCCAGTGGACATCACAGTGTACCCTTTTTTCGGTGCTTTTGAATGCACAGGAGTACCAAAAGCGAATTGGTCACATTTCTGACACAACCAAACACTAACCTGCTCCTAGCGACTGCCCAATTAGATGCTGGAATATTCGACCGTCCACGCCACCAAACATGCATATCCTGCCGATTCAAACCCTTCTTCAGTTCGGAATTAATTCGGCGTGCCCTTCACAGGGCGTCCACGTCAAAAAAATTCAGCAACACCAGCATCTCACACCTCTTCAGGAAAAAAGGACACGCTGTTAAGTGGATAGGAGCATCAGGTTTTTACTTAAATCTCAGAATGTCTGGTTTTCAAGGCAGCTTTTTGAATGCTGGCCCACTTGTGTCCTCATCTGTTGATTTCCTACTTGTGCTTCACAGTTCTCTCCAAGTGATCCCTGTTAGAATCAGAAAGGAAGCCCTACCTCTTTGCTTGACTACGAGCTATTTGACATTGCCAAACAGGTAATAATCCACCGATTCGGTTGCACCGTCTGTGCATGGGTAATGCCGTCAGAATTGAATCCTCAGCAGTATGACGGGTCGATCATTAATCAAACAGTGCTTTGACATGCTCACTTTGGACCCCCTTGTGACAAAGACTTCACCCAAACAACCATTCTGAGGCGTTACGGCGAGACTGGGGACTTCGCTCGTCTCGCAGTCGTTATTGCTAGTGGTCGCACATGGATGTTTGGTTTATGTTCGCTGCCTCTGAAATGTTCCTTTGTATTCACTCGTCCCCCCCCTCTCTCTGTGTCCCATTTGCAGCCCCCCGACTTTAGTGAAGCCTCTAGTCGGCACGTTCGCGACGCAGATCGACAGTTGGAAGCAGACAGCCTGTCGTTGTCTGTTGCCGACGCTTCCATGTATGAATCTCGTTCACCCACAGCGCTTCACCGTGTCTCAAGTCTTTCCGCAAATCACACCTTCTGTGCGCCGCCACCGCCGGCGGCGGTTACTTCCCGGTCGCCCATCTCCAACTTGCACACACCCCTTCTACTGAATTTCAATCTCTCAGGCCAGCTTGAAGTACCAGCTAAGCCCGGTCGACGAAAGAAACTTACCTGGGAACCACGCTTTGCCAAGGCAAGTTTTTCTTCCACCTTGGTGCTGCCGTTTTGACTTGTTGAACTTTTAAATTAAAGTATGGTGTTGTATCTCCTGATATTTGATCACATGATAGTTCCATCGTCGCAAGCGACGAGGCGCCCAACACTGTCACCGGAATGACGCTGAGTGACTAGCACGTGAATCCGTTTATAGTGAAGCAAACTGTCACAGAATTGACCTCTTTTCCAACACTCGCCATGTCCCATATCTTGCAGAGTCAAAACGACTAAAAGTGGGCCGGAACACAGCTACTGATACAGCCTACTAGTCCGCACACGTGTACGGCCTGATTCCCAGCGTCACACGAGCCAGGCTTTAAAAATGTAAACCGCATTGAATGCCGTAAAGGTCTCATTAAGTAGGGAGCATTGTATTCTGAGGGGGTCCGAGTTATCGCGCCACTTGTTAATCTTCCAAGTCGTGATTGTTGGTGCATCGTGATATTTTCGAGCGTGTCAGGCTCATTATACTGGGTAATGCGCCAACTTGCCACGAGGAAGGCTTTTTCGATATGGAACTCGCCCACTATTCCTTCTATCATGCGCCGGATGCCAGTTTTCGCCTGCCAAGCGACTGGTGGAGAGACTGGAGTAAGGATCGGCTGAAGGCCCCTAAGCATCTGTGGCATTCAAAGAATATTTGCTATACTTATTTAAGTGGGTTTAGTCCGACACGATTATTTTATCGTACATTTTGGGCCGTCTGCTGTAGACGGTCTGATGCATTATCTACAATGAACTCAACTCAGAAAAAAGAAGCGATCGTTGTAGACAGTCTGGTAGATTATCTACCATGGCCTCAGCTCATAGATTTGAAAAGCGATCGTTGTAGAGAGTCTGGTGGATTATCTGCAATGGCCTCAGCTAAGAGAGGAAAGAAGCGATCGTTGTAGACAGTCAGGTGAATTATATACAATGACCTCAGCTCAGAGGGTTGGGAAGCGATCGTTGTAGACACTTACTACTTATTCTTTTAATCGTCCTGCTTAATTTCGGTTGCTATATGTCTATAAATTAAAACATTTCCACCCGAAAGACGAATTTACCAATTATCTATACTTATTTTGCCATTCCTCTATGCATGCATAGGCTCGGCCCGTAAAACCCCTATTACCACCTTTACTGTAAGACAGGCACCTTTGGCTGGTCGTGTGTGTTTGGGGTCCTCCATCCGATCGTTGCCGGGACTTGTCGTAGGAGCCTTGGGCCTCTGTATATTGCTTCCCCCACACCAATATTTACAAAAATTATTTGTCTTTGTTACCATCGATGTTGGCAAGTTTATTTGCATGCTTGGAGGGACGAATATGTGAATAATGGATGATGTTCTAGCGAAGTACTGGCATAGGGCTGAATAGGCCCATGCAATGACTGAACGTGACGGTCATTGACCGGAATCCCTCACACCAGTTTTCTTGTCCTTCTGCGACGCGGTCGAGGGTGTCCGACAGTACGTTTATGTAGTTTGATTGTTCCACATAAGATATACAAATCCTCACTGTGTCTGCATTCCTGGAGGTTTTCCTCTGTGTCCGGGCGGTATCCCCGTTGTGGTGGCCAAAACAGTGCCCGACTGGGATCTGAGCATCCGACATCATTTCCCGTCACTTCATCTTTATTTTCCATGGAAAGTTGTCAACCCAAAAGTGGCCCAATTTTTCCGTCCAACTTGGGTACACTGTCCTCTTACACGCACCGCAAAGAAACCTAGTCTGGACGGCAACCCAATATATCTTAAGTTTCGTGCGAACTACTGAGGACCCAACTGGTTTTAGAGATCCGGGTTTCAACTTCGTGGTTGATCTGCATTTTGTAGAAGTGGTAAATCCTACCGACACGTTCTATTGGTTCGTTATTTTCCTTGATTGGCGCCAATTGGTGCATGACCGCTACCACCTCCGTCCTGATGGCCAGTCTGAATCTCGTGCAATCGTGGTCAAAGAAGTCCGTGCTCCACTGTATGCCCACTTCGGTTGTGTGGCCCTGCGGGTAGTCGCCCTCAGGCAAAAGCTCATGAGCCCTAACCTTGGACGCTTTTGCCTTAAGCCTGCATACATCGAATTTTGAGCTCGACGGTTGATGTCGACTCCGAGGCGCTCATTAATTTAGGCGCCCATCGGGATGGCTAAGACAAACGAGGCTAAGGCCGGGTACGTAACCTTGCCCTACACCATTTGTCACTGAGAGACCTTCTGACACTAACCCGTTTCCCCTTATGCGCGCCATTCTGTCTGATCGTCTGAACAAGTCGTTTCGCACCTAGGAGTTTTTTCATGACTGCTCAGCACCACCGGACTGACG